>SJYF01000517.1:4594197-4607877 GCA_006410515.1 Procapra przewalskii
TCAATAACCTCAGATATGCAGATGACACCACCCTTATGGCAGAAAGTGAAGAGGAACTCAAAAGCCTCTTGATGAAAGTGAAAGAGGAGAGTGAAAAAGTTGGCTTAAATCTCAGCATTCAGGAAATGAAGATCATGGCATCTGGTCCCATCACTTCATGGAAAATAGATGGGGAAACAGTAGAAACAGTGTCTGACTTTATTTTTGAGGGCTCCAAAATCACTGCAGATGGTGACTGCAGCCATGAAATTAAAAGACGCTTACTCCTTGGAAGGAAAGCTATGACAAACCTAGATAGCATGATCCAGGGAGATGGTATGGGGTGGGAGGTGGGAGGCGGCTTCGTTATTGGGAGATCGTGTACACTTGTGGCTGATTCATGTCACTGTATGGCAAAACCAACACAGTATTGCAACGTAGAATAAAGTATTAAAAAAATTAAATTAAATTAAAAAAAAAAAGCAGAGACATTACTTTGCTGACTAAGGTCCGTCTAGTCAAGACTATGGTTTTTCCTGTGGTCAAGTATGGATGTGAAAGTTGGACTGTGAAGAAGGCTGAGCACTGAAGAATTGATGCTTTTGAACTGTGGTGTTGGAGAAGACTCTTGAGAGTCCCTTGGACTGCAAGGAGATCCAACCAGTCCATTCAGAAGGAAATCAGCCCTGAGATTTCTTTGGAAGGAAGGATGCTAAAGCTGAAACTCCAGTACTTTGGCTACCTAAGGAGAAGAGTTGACTCATTGGAAAAGACTCTGATGCTGGGAGGGATTGGGGGCAGGAGGAGAAGGGGACGACCGAGGATGAGATGGCTGAATGGCATCACTGACTCGATGGACCTGAGTCTGAGTGAACTCTGGGAGTTGTTGATGGACAGGGAGGCCTGGCGTACTGCGATTCATGGGGTCGTGGGAAGTCGGACATGACTGAGCGACTGAACTGAACTGATATAGTTATTAAAAAATAACCCAGACCAAGAAGCTTTATTCTTGCCCCAAATAGGTCCTTTAAACCCCACCACCCTCTCCTCCAAAAGTAAATCACAGACAAAATATATACCAAACCTTTATTATATAAATTTGGTTTCTAAACCAGGTGCACGTGGGTTTGAGTCTTATTCCCAGTGCTTGCTGGTTGTGTAATGTTGGTCAGTGTTTAAACTTCTCCAAGACTTGGTCTCATTCTTTCCAGACTATGGTAACGTTAATACTTGTGATGAAGTTTCTGAGAGAATTAGGTACTTTGCTTTCTGTAAAGTGATTGTCAGAGTCTACATAGTAAGTATTTAATAATTACTATTAATTTTGTAATATTGTTACTATTAAATAGTCCGTGGTAGCTGTCAGCTACTTTAATCAGGGACTGATCATTCTGTTTCTCTCTTTCTTTTTTTTTTATTAATTTCTTTATTTTTAATTGGAGGATAATTGTTTTACAATATAGTGTTGGTTTCTGCAATATATCAACATGAATCCATCATAGGTACATACCATAGGTATACATATGACCCCCCACTCTTATTAAACTTTCTTCCCACCTCCCACTCCATTCCAAGGTGTCACAGAGCATTGGGTTTGAACATCCTGCATCATACAGTAAATTCTGACTATCTGTTCCGTTTACTATGATACCTGATACAAAACAAACTTTGGTAGAAAGAATTAGCAATGATGACTAAATGTAAAGATAAAACAAGGAAAAAGGAAGTTTGTAGTACTACAGCCTGTTTCCTTCATTTTCACATCTTTCTAAGTCTACTTGACTCAGCATGAAAAAAATATTTGTAGTTTTCATGTACTGATTGCCAGCCTTGATGTTACCACATCTTAGGGTGTTACTGATTGTGATAAGCTCCATGTTTGCCAATTCATAACTTTTCATGAAGCTGCCATGTCCTTAAGTACATTTCCCCTTGTATTTTGATGGACTACATCCAGCTGGTAATGAGTTGCATTTACTCTTGCTTGATGACTCCCCAAGGCTTCCTGAGAAACAACAGTGTGTGATTCCTGTGGAGTATGGGCATTCAGAAGAAGGAGAGGCACTAGGCTCCCAGAAATTCAAAATTTCCAGATTGCTTTTTCCTTGAATGTCTTATCTACTGTCCAACTTTTTTTTTTTTTGTCACACCAGTCCAGTTAACTTTGGGGTGGATAAGGAGTGATGAGTATCAAAGAATTCTATCAGTACAGCTAGTAGCATGATTTCCATATTATAGCATTTCTTGCCTCCCAAACACTCCTCCCATTTTAGAAGAGAGGAAATCTCTTTCAAGGGACTTAGATATGCTTTTTATGTTATCTAATGGCTGGATGGCATCACGGACTCGATGGACGTGAGTCTGAGTGAACTCCGAGAGATGGTGATGAACAGGGAGGCCTGGCGTGCTGCGATTCATGGGGTCGCAAAGAGTTGGACACAACTGAGCGACTGAACTGAACTGAACTGAACTGAACTGAACTATATCTCAGTTTTAACTTGAATACCAAAATTCTACTTGGGGAGCATTATGTGTGGGAAACGATCTCAATCAATGCTTGTTCATGATGTTTATGGAAGTCCATTAATACAATCAAAGTGACAAGGAAAAGAAAATTGGAGGGGGATAAGTAGGGTTTCAGAGAAGGCAATGGCACCCCACTCCAGTACTCTTGCCTGGAAAATCCATGGACGGAGGAGCCTGGTGGGCTGCAGTCCATGGGTTTGCTGAGAGTCGGACACTACTGAGCGACTTCACTTTCACTTTTCTCTTTCATGCATTGGAGAAGGAAATGGCAACCCTCTCCAGTGTTCTTGCCTGGATAATCCCAGGGACGGGGGAGCCTGGTGGGCTGCCATCTATGGGGTCGCACAGAGTCCGACACGACTGAAGCGACTTAGCAGCAGCAGCAAGTAGGGTTTACCAAGGTGATGCTAGCAGTCAAAGAACCTGTCTGCCAATGCAATAGGCATAAGAGGCACAGGTTCAATCCCTGGGTCGGGAAGATCCCCTGGAGGAGGGCATGGCAACCACTCCAGTGTTCTTGCCTGGAGAAACCCATGGACAGAGGAGCCTGGGGACGGGGGTTGCCTACAGTCCAAGGGGTGGCAAAGAGCAGACAAGCCCGGAGAGACTGAGCACACAAGCAAGTTTAAGTCAGACTGAGTGACTATTCCTGGGAAAGTGAAAGTGAAGTCGCTCATTTGTGTCCGACTTTTTGAGACTAGCCTACCAGGCTCCTCTGTCCATGGGATTTTCCAGGCAATAGTCCTTGAGTGGATTGCTATTTCCTCCTCCAGGGGATCTTCCTAACCCAGGGCTCGAGCCTGGGTCTCCTGCATTATAGACAGACTCTTTACTGTCTGAGCCACCAGGAAAGTCCTGGGAACTTTTTTCATAATAACTAGGATAAACAAGATTGTAAAGAGGCCTTTACAAAATCTCCTTATAAGTAGCAATAGAGTTAGCGATTATATTGTAGACTTCACTAGCATAACTATGGATGAGCTATAACAGACAGACTTGTTCTAATGGATATGAATAGATCCTGTGGCTGGAATAAAACTTTCAGTGACAGAAACATACATCATGCACAATGTCACAAGACTTTGATGAAAGTGAATTTTATATGTTCTAAAAACCTAGCTTATTCAGACAATGAATCCAGTAAAAACCCATACACCAACACTCAAGAGGGACAAAGAGAGCTTTAATAAGTTTTCATAAAACACTAACAACCACTCCAGTATTCTTGCCTGGAGAATCCCAGGGACAGAGGAGCCTGGTGGGCTGCCATCTATGGGGTCACACAGAGTCGGACACGACTGACTCAACTTAGCAGCAGCAGCAAGAGCAATATTTATAAAAACAGCAATATTTCTAAATTGCTACCCTACTGCTTATGACATATAATTTTATGCACTATTACAATGAAATTAATGAAATAAGTATCTTCAAAGAGTGTTGTAGAAACATGTCAACCAATAAACCATTGAATGAAAGTTCTCAGTGTATATATGGAAGATTACCTTACATTCTAGTGTATATTGCATTCAGACACATAGGGCAATTTATTTTTATTATTGCCTACATCTTTGAGCTTTCTGCTGAGTAACCCAATCACTTTACTTTTGGTTAGTGTGTTTGTGAGGTAAGTGTGTGGTGGGGGAGGGTCTAAGGTTGGAAAAGACAGTTTGAAATGCCGGTGACAGGGGAAGTGACCTTATCTCTCTCTATCTCTTTAGTTGCTAAGTCCTGTCTGACTCTTGTGACCCCAAAGGAGCCTTCCAGGCTTCTTTGTCCATGGGATTCTCTAGGCAAAAATACTGGAGTAGGATGCCATTTCCTCCTTCAGGGGATGGATTGGGATGCTATTTTCTTCTTCAGGGGAACTTCCTGACCCAGGAATCAAACTGGGATCTCCTGCATTGCAGGCAGATTCTTTACCAACTGAGCTATGAAGGAAGCCCAGTGACCTTATACTATCAGATGAATTATGGATTCTTTTTTTCCTATTTTTTTCAAATTATTATTACTTTCTTTGCTATCCTCATTTAATTTTTCTGTGTGAAGCTCCGTTAATAGCTTCCTCCGGAGAATTTATAAACTCAGATGTGTGTTGGGGGTGTGTGTGCATTCATACACTTATACAGATGCATGTGCAACTTTTGGGGTGGAAGAGGACTAGAAACATCTAATAACCATCATTTTTCTTGCTGGCAAAAATTGCAAGAAGCCAAAGAAAATATTGTGAAATGAAACAAATATATGAATTTATAAAATATCAAAGAGAGAAATAAATTCCTTTTCTAAACGTTAAAGTGTTTAAGAATAAAGAACAAGTTTTGTTAGAAGTGTAAAATAATGCTTGCTGTGGTGAAGGGCCATGGTAGATTTAGATGTTAATTGAGTTTTTAGCAGATTTCTTAACATTAAAATAGCTTTATTTCTATCTTTGAAAGAATATATATATATATTTTTGCTCCTTTGGAATNNATCCTGTACCAGAGTAGTTCACAAAGCTGCAAATTTGAAACACATTATTTTGAATAACTAAATACAACTTTGAGCATTAAAAACAGCATTTGTTCAAACAGAGGCAAAATACACAGTGTATGTTGGCAACATGGATTCCATTCAGTTCACATTGCTTTAAGCAGACTTTGTTTCAAATGACTTATTCAGTATAACTGTGTACTTTGAATGGTAATTACACTTAAGTCTTTAATGCCTGCTCTGACAAAATCTTTACTGAGCAGTGAGTCACACTGCAAAATCACCAAAAGGTAAGACCTAGTTAGAACTTATGCCTAATGAATAAATATTTTTCATTGTGTGGTCTCCAATTAAGAATGTTAACTCTTAGGTTATCATTGAAGCAATTGGTACCTATGTGGATCGTGTCCATACCAAAAGATAAAACATAATACATCTTTGGTGTATTTGTCCTCCTCTCAAATATACGTGAACCATGATGGTAGCTTTGCACTGACTCTAGATACATATTTGAAAAAATAGCTATTTACATGGGGCATTAATGTACAGAAGTATTTCCATGGAAACCCAATAACGATTATTTTGGATAGAAAAATAAAAACTGTAGGCCAAATCCTATTTTAATTACATTTTTGATGTAATGAAATTCTAACATGATTCAATTGGTATATATGTGAAGTAAAAAGTGTGAATATTTTCTTTGTTCTTAGAAAACTCATTAAATCATGTTATTTCATAAATAGAGGTTCAGTTCAGTTCAGTCGCTCAGTCGTGTCTGACTCTTTGCGACCCCATGAACCGCAGCACGCCAGGCCTCCCTGTCCATCACCATCTCCCGGAGTTCACTCAAACTCACGACCATCGAGTCAGTGATGCCATCCAACCATCTCATCCTCTGTCATCCCCTTCTCTACCTGCCCCCTTCTCCTCCTGCCCCCAATCCATCCCAGCATCAGAGTCTTTTCCAATGAGTCAACTCTTCGCATGAGGTGGCCAAAGTACTGCAATTTCAGCTTTAGCATCATTCCTTCCAAAGAATACCCAGGACTGATGTCCTTCAGAATGGACTGGTTGGATCTCCTTGCAGTCCAAGGGACTCTCAAGAGTCTTCTCCAACACCACAAATCAAAAGCATCAGTTCTTTGTGCTCAGCTTTCTTGACAGTCCAAGTCTCACATCCATACATGACTACTGGGAAAACCATAGCCTTGACTAGATGGACTTTTGCTGGCAGAGTAATGTCTCTGCTTTTGAATATGCTATCTAGGTTGGTCATAACTTTTCCTTCCAAGGAGTAAGTGTCTTTTAATTTCATGGCTGCAATCACCATCTGCGGTGATTTTAGAGCCCCCCAAAATACAGCCTGACACTGTTTCCACTGTTTCCCCATCTATTTCCCATGAAGTGATGGTTTTTTTAGGTAAAAATTAAAAAAAAAAAACCCACTCAGTCTTTATTTTAAAAGGAAGTTGGCATTTTCAGCATCTACCTTAAAAATGAATATTGACTCATTTAGTATGCCACATAAATAACTTTTTAGAGTTCTGTTTTTAGAAATAAAATATATGGTGTTTTTCACAAGAGGTTTTGGGAAAGATAGATTGAATATTTTCATTCTGGAGGAAAAATAGTTTCACTTCCTACATTTGATAACAAAAGAAAGCATCAAATTAACATGACTCTAAAATCATCTTTGACTTTGTGTATGATTTCTGTGTAGAAATTTGTCTATGCTATCCCACCCTGAAAGTACCTGATCTCATCTGATCTCAGAAGTGAAGTAGGGTTGGGCCTGGTTACTACTGGGATGGGAGAAATCTTAATGGCATTGGTCACATACAGAAAAAAAATGCTTTGGAAAATGGGCCATAGAGTTTTTGGGGAAAAAAAAAATAAGGTGGCAGATATGAAGAGTTGAAGTATATGTTTGGCTGTTGTTAATTTTTTAAAAATAAATATTCTATATTTCTTTCTTTCTTTTTTTTTAAAAGCCTGCCATACAGCATTGCTGACTACTGACAAGTGCTCTGCTGCTGCTGCTGCTGCTGCTGCTAAGTCACTTCAGTCGTGTCTGACTCTGTGCGACCCCAGAGGTGGCAGCACACCGGGCTCCCCTGTCCCTGGGAATCTCCAGGCAAGAACACTGGAGTGGGCTGCCATTTCCTTCTCCAAATCATGAAAGTGAAAAGGGAAAGTGAAGTCGCTCAGTCGTGTCCAACTCTTAGTGACCCCATGGACTGCAGCCTACCAGGCTCCTCCGTCCGTGGGATTTTTCAAGCAAGAGCACTGGAGTGGGGCGCCATTGCCTTCTCCAAACAAGTGCTCAGTCACGTCCAGATCTTCGTAATTCCATGGACTGTAGCCCACCAGGCTGTTCTGTGTATGGGATTTCAGCAGTGAAGAGTGCTGGAGTAGATTGCCATTTCCTTCTCCAGGGGATCTTCCCACCCCAGGTCTCTTGAATCTGTTGCATTGGCAGACAGGTTCTTTACCCCTAGTGCCACCTGAGATATGGCCTAGTCTAGATTAGTAGTGTTAGTTGCTCAGTTGTGTCCAACTCTTTTGTGACTCCATGGACTGTAGCCCGCCAGACTTCTCTGTCCATGGAATTCCCTGGCAAAAGTACTGGAGTGGGTGGCCATTTCCATGCAGGATCTTAATTCCCTGACCAGGGATCAAACGCTTGCCCCCTGCAGGGGAAGTGTGGAGTTTTAATTACTGGACCACCAGGGAAGTTCAAACTTTTTAAAATGTACTTCAAAATTTATCTGTTCTCTTCTTTATATAATTCCCACATATGTTCCTTTTATCAGTCACACTATTCAGTATTCCCTTAACCCTCGTTTTGTCCAACACATATTTACAATCCCTAGAATTAGGAAAATCATTTGTGTTGGACAAATTCTGTACTGCTCATGACTAGTCATGCAAAGGGAGCAAATTGCTATTCTCTAGTGAGGGGAGATGAGAAATGAAGTACAGAAGGAGAAGTTACAGCAGTCAAGAAAAGATACTGACAAGTGCTATGAGAAGCCTTAGGGCAGTACAAGGGGATAGAAGTATTACATGTATGCATGTTGGGATAGGGAAGTTAGTGTTGGCATTTTTAAAAGAATTGCCAAGGAAGACCTCAACAAAAATATGAGCAAATTTGTGAGAGGGGAAAGGAAGAGATCTAGGAAAATATTTGCAGAACTATACATTTAGACAGAGGAATTACAACTGTTCAAGGGAATAGCTCCTGTCCAGAGGGCAGGGCATGTCTGAGATGTTTCAGTTCATTTCAGCTCAATTCAGTTGCTCAGTCTGACTCTTTCTAACCCCATGGACTGCAGCATGCCAGGCTTCCCTGTCCACCATCAACTCCCAGCTTTCTCAGACTTATGTCTATCAAGTCACTGATGCCATCCAACCATCTCACCCTCTGTTCTCCCCTTCTCCTCCTGCCTTCGATCTTTCCCAGCATCAGGGTCTTTTCCAATGAGTCAGTTCTTTGTAACAGATGGCCAAAGTATTGGAGTTTCAGCTTCAGTATCAGTCCTTCCAATGAATTCAGGACTGATTTCCTTTAAGATTGACTGGTTTGATCTCCTTGCAGTCTGGGATGTTTGAAGATCATCAAAGAGTCAGGAAAGAGTGGAAGGAACAAGCCGGAGAAATGTTGTCAGAAAGGTCACAGCCACCTTACCATCTAGATCTTGTGATTATATCAATATTAAAGACTTTGGTATTTGTCCTCTGTGAATGGGAAAACTGGGGAAATTTTGATCTGGGAAGTGGCGTGCAGTAATGTCTGGCTTTTGTGTTCAGCATAGTCTAAACAAGGCTGAGGACAGAGAATAATAAGAAGGAAATAAAGCATCTGAGAGATAACTGTGGCTTGGAAAAGCAAGGTAGAAATGGTGAGAAGATATATATATGTATATATTTATTATTATTTATTATTATATATATATTTACCATAGAACAGATAAGATTTGCTGAAGACTTTGATCAGGCTTCCCTGATTGCTCAGTTGGTAAAGAATCCACCTGCAGTGCAGGTGTCCTGAGTTCAATCCGTGGGTTGGGAAGATCCCCTAGAGAAGGGAAAGGCTACCCACTCCAATATTTTGGCCTGGAGAATTCCATGGAGTTGCAGAGTTGGGACGCAACTGAGGGACTTTCACTTTCCTTGATGTGGGGTATGAAAGTATAAGTGGATTCAAATACAGTTGACCCTTGAACAGTGCAGGGGTTGGGAGTATGGGGTTCCCTTTCCTGCCTACAACATTCCTGGTGTAACTTCATAGTCAGCCCAGCTTATCTTTGGTTCTGCACCTCTGGTTTTAACCAACCAGGGATCATCCTCAGATATAAATTTATTTAAAAAAAATCAATGTATAAGTTGACCAGAGCATTTTGCACCTGTATTGTTCAAGGGCCAAGTGTGTTCCTTGACTGTTTCACTTAAGAAATGAATAATTGAGATGCTGTTAACTGAAATAGGAAAAAAAAATGGCAGGAGCTGAGTTGAGAGTTAGGTAGGCATATTGGAAGCTCAGTTTTGAACAAGTTGACACATTCAATTGGAAGATTACCTAGATAATTGAACTAATGCGTTTGAATTCATAGTAAAGAGATGGTAATTATATATCCCATTATTCTTTTATCTCTTTCGCCTTTACTTTGGTGATCTTAGTTAGAATTTAAGATTTTTATTTTATTTTATTTTATTTGTTGATGAAAGTAAGTGAAAGTGAAGTTGCTCAGTCCTGTCCGACTCTTTGTGACCCCATGGACTGTAACCTACCAGGTTCTTCAGTCCATGGAATATTCCAGGAAATAGTACTGGAGTGGGTTGGTATTTCCTTTTCCAGGGGATTTTCCCGACCCAGCGATTGAATCCTGGTCTCCTGCATTGCAGGCAGACACTTTGCCATCTGAGCCACCAGGAGGTCCCAATTGATGATAGATTGAGATATTAATTGTTTTAAAATAAATATAGCAACAATTACGTATCTTTCTGACATTTCTTTTACAGTTCCAATGGTTAGAACCTACCGGTATGGGGCTTTGAGAAAATGATGGCCAAAGAAGTTATCAATCTTGACATTAGTTTAGACATCTGGCCTGAGATGAAACAGTACCTTCACTATTGGCAAACTCACCAAGACGTTATCTTGAACTTTGGATCAAAACTCTGGTTATGGGTATTTTCTTCTACACGTATATTTCTCTCAAAGTATTTGCAGTAGGAACAGGATTTAGAATTTCTAATTCCTGATCACATTCTGACACCATTAACTGGGGCACTACGGTTAGTAGGGTAATTCTCAGAAGACCTCTTTCCCCTGTTCTTCCTCCATAGTGTTCTTTCTCTAAGGCAGCTTGATCTGTGAAAGCCACAAAGCAAGATGCATGAAGCAGTTATTCAGAAGATTCGTGCCTATACTTGACCTACATCTGGCAATGGAAGCATCATCATTTTCTCCTATGATGAAATTTTCTTTTTAATTGGCACAAGTGCCCTCCATGGGGATAAGAAATTGTTGGGCTGACATTATTGAGAATAATTATTTTCTTCCAAACTACTAGCTGTCAGTTCTGTAAAAATTAAAAGACATATAAATATTATGCAAATAAATACCCTAGAGGGCTATTTAGATGCCATACACTTTAATTTCTAATTGAAAAAATTGAAGAGTAGACAAGGTATTACCTATGGAAGAGAGTTTAGAAGCACAAAAGAATACGTTTTTCTCCACCCCACTTTATGTGACAGGCTTTGCAATCAGAATCTGTCATCTGTTGTGGCTGAGTTTCAAAGATTTAATCTCAGTAGCTCAAAACCTAGTGAGAAATGCTGCAGAAATGACCTTTTCAAGGCGATAGTTTGTTAACAGAGAACACTGGCAGTTTTCAGTTCTTCAGTTCTGAAGAGATACTTGCTGTTCTCTTGCAAAGATAGTTCTGCTGACAAAATTCCTATTCATGAATGCAAGGACAATAGACCCTTGACATTGAGGAGAGAGTCTGAGCAGTTCTTATTGAGATGCGAATAATACGAGGCCCCACTACCCGATTCTGCCTGTTCAGGGGCAGCAGAATGGCAGGTGCAATTCAAAATCACATTTGACATGTATTATCTTATTGATCTTAAGAAAGATCGTTACAATAATCACATTATTTTCATTACAAATAACTACATGTCAAGTGTGTATTTTCATTACAAATAACTACATAGTTTTTTCCGGCTAAAATACAAAACCTCAGCTGTTAAGCCTGTATATGTAAGCAGTTTACTAAGCACATTACTAATGTCTAAGGTAGATAATCAACAAGGACCTTCTGTATAGCACAGGGATCTCTGCTCAGCATTCTGTATTAAACATATGAGAAAAGAATCTAAAAAAGAAAGAATATATGTACATGTATAACTGAATCATTTTGGTGTACACCTGAAACTAGAACAACATTGTAAACAGCCATACTTCAATAAAATTAAAAATAGTGATTTCCTCCGTTTATGTACATATGACAAACACACTGGGTTATGTGATTTTATTCTGGTGCATATTATTTATAAGCTGTTTTTTTGAGGCACCCTATCTTTAGACTCTTTTTTAAGAAGACCCTCCCCCAACCCTGTTGCCTCAGGATCCTTTCCTTATGGTTGCTGACTCATTTGTCCAAAAAGATACATTTCATTAGACTGTCTATAGTAAGCTTTGAATTCTGGACTCTTTCTTGTTTTCATTGTTGAATTTTTCACAAACTCTGTTGTAGAATAAAGCAGGATGAAGTAAGGTTTTTCCCTTGGCATCCTAAAAGCATGTATTTATTCCATAGCCATCCAGAAAGCCAAAGCTGGCCCTTGACAGCTTGCTCAAGTAGCTATACATAGTTGCCTTAGATACTTCTCCCTGAGCTTTTAATTCTGTAACTTAAATTCCCCGATTTCTAAAGATTGGCTAATTAAGGTATGCTGACTTTCTTCTTCAAGGCATGCAAAGCTATTCTTGAGTTTTACCATTTAAGATGAGCCTTCCAGTTTCTTTACTGCCAGAAATCTTCTTGGCTTGTAGATATTGTAATAACTGAAGCTACTCAATAACAACTGCAGATTGGTGTAAAAAATGCATTGTGTTAGCCAATGTTAAAAAAAAATAAAACACAAGGAAACTTTAAAAGGATATTATGATAACATTGGCTTATTTGCACTTTGCTTAGTGGCTTCATTCAATCTAACATCATTTCTTGTATTATTGTTGCACTAAAACATTTCTGCAAATTATTTTATGAAAATACTTTCCAGGAATTTTACAACTGCGTGTACGTGGGTGACAAATTTATTTGACAGTAATCCCATGGACAGAAGAGCTTGGTGGGCTACAATCCATAGCATCACAAAGAGTCAGACACAGGTGAAGCGGCTTAGCATACATGCACACAATATCTACTTTGTTAATGTCTACGTTTTAAACTATCTCATATGATGAAACAAAGGATTGCTGACTATTTTTCACGTTTCTGCTTACTGTTCTGTTTCAAAACATGCATGATGTGGTGGTGAAGTAGCAAGAAATTCTGCACTAATAATATTTGGGGTCAAAAGTACCACACTCCAGTGACATCATAACTCACCATATTAGCTTTTACAGAATGACATAAAAGACTCTGTCATACAACGTGTAAGCCTAACAAAATACCTTTTTATTTGCAATTTGAGGAATGCACAGAATTGCTGGTATGACTAACCATATGCATACTTTGAACATAATAGTAATATGAAGTAAGAATGTTTTTGCTTCAGATTCATTGCTGGACATCAGTTTGCCAGCAAAGGTCCGTCTAATCAAAGCTATGGATTTCCCAGTAGTCATGTATGGATGTGAGAGTTGGACTGTAAAAGCCAAGTGCCAAAGAATTGACGCTTTAGTACTGTGGTGTTGGAGAAGACTCGGGAGAGTCGCTTGAACAGCAATGAGACCAAGCCAGCAAATCCTAAAGGAAATCAACCCAGAATATTCATTGGAAGGACTAATGCTGAAGCTCCAATACTTTGGCTGTCTGAAGAGCTGACTCATTTGAAAAGATCCTGATGTTGGGAAAGACTGAAGGCATGAGGTGAATGGGATGGCAGAGGATAAGATGGTTGGAAGGCATCACTGACTCAGTGGACATGAGTTTGAGTGAAGGGAGATAGTGAAGGATAGGAAAGCCTGGCATGCTGTTGTCCACGGGGTCACAAGGAGTCGAACACGACTGAACAATTGAACAAACTAACTAGTTCTGAACTATATAAGACTATTAAGGGGTATGTTGTCAACAAATAAGTTTCTTATGGAAGTATGTTCCAATGTTGCAGCTGCAATGGTGGGACAATATTCTGAGTAGTTACCCAGAGTAAAGATCTTTCTCCAGACTGTAAATCAACTCTGCCCTCTTTACAGGGAAAGTTTTATGGTGAAAAAAAAAAAAAAAAAGGAGGGGCTGATGTANNATGTAACCACTACCTAGTGATATAGTAAACTTTGTAAAAACAAAACAAAACAAAAAAAGACTATTCAGTTAGAGTCTATTCTCTTTAGTGTCTGATAATATGAATGCTGATACACTCATAAGCAAGATGGTTATTGAGAAGAAAATTTCTCCTGTTTATATTTGTAATATGCAGCAAGCTTTTAGTGTTTCTAAAAGATGAGTAAAGAATTTGGTCCAACTT
>SJYF01000517.1:4678081-4693998 GCA_006410515.1 Procapra przewalskii
TAATGGATGATCAAACAAGGTATATAATATTAAAAAAGGAATAAGCTTTTAAGTACAGATAATCCACATTTTTATTAATTGTATTTTGTTAAAACATTCAGATTCTGAATATATGAGACATGGAAACAATTTCAAGAAAATTCCTGTGGTCATAATATACTCTTCCCCCTCATGGCAATATTTTTCACAGAATCATCAATGTTTTACTAAATGTGTATCCTTTACTAAAATCATATGCTTTATTGGAGGCAGGTGCAAGGTCTGATTTATCTTTGCTCCATTCACTGTATATCAGCATAGTGCTTCACACATAAACACTTTCTGCTTTACCTCACTCCACACACCCCTGAATTTCAGCTTCATATTTCCAACTGTCTTGGTTGCCTATAGACATTTCAAGCTAACCATGCCCATATCCAAACTCTAGGTTCTTCCCATTGCTTTGTCATTTTAGTAAATGCATAAATGTCCAGTGTTGGTTGCTCAGAACAAAGACTTGGGTACTCAACCACCACAACTTTCTTTCTATTACAATACATATCTAATCAGTTAAACAAACGAATAAAAACTTCTTTATTTTCAAAATAACCTAAAATTGAGCCACTTCTTACTTAGCATCTCCACGCTTAACATCCTTATCCAGCCCTCTTGTTTCTCTTGAACTATTGCAGTTGCTTCCTCATGGATCGCCTTCCTTCCTCTCTTCCTCCTCTATTCCCAACAGCTCTCACAGCTTCCTTGTGCACAAGATAAAGCTTATCTCACTATTAATAATCTGGACCTCTGTTACTTCTCTTACGTTGTAAGTGAAAGTGTGTGTCACTCATTCCTGTCCGACTCTTTGTGACCCCATGGACTGCAGCCAGCCAGGTTCCTCAGTCTGTGGAGATCTCCGGATAAGAACACTGGAGTGGACAGCCATTTCCTTCTCCAAGGAATCTTCCTGACCCTCATTCTATCAGTGAGCAGTGAGGGCTTCTCTGAGTGCTTCTTTTCTCTTTGAAAATCTCACTCCCCTCATCATTGCCATCTTACCTCACCATTTCCTCTTCGTTCTACTTTATAGCAATTATTATTATTTCACTACAATACACTTACTGCTTATCACTTGTGTCCTTCATTAGGTTATAGGCTCCATGAGATCAAAGGATTTTCTTCCCCCATCCCTTGGTGGTTTTATTCTCAGCACAGGGATTGATGCTCAGCATATAGCAGTTTCTCAGTACATGGTTGTCAAAACAATAAATGAACTATTTCAAATGATAATGTAAAGATACATACCAGGAAGGGTTTCTGTTAGAAGTAGATGAGGATATTCATAAAGGTGAGGTGTGACTATTGGAGGGATTATTTAGAATGAGATGTGCTGGCAGAGTTAGAGGAACTAATAGATGATGGTGAGGCACCAAGGACGCAGCCAGAGCAAGAAAATATCTCCTTCTTTAGACAAGAAGAATCAGAGAGAAAAGGATAGTTATAAATTAAGGAAGAGAGCTAGCGTAATGGATCTCTGACTGTAAGGAATGTCAGCCTTGCCAGCTGTAGTGAAACAAAGAGGGTGAAGGGGGAACAAATATAATCTCTCTCTTCTTTTCCTCTCTAAACTCCCTTTGGTACCATCTATTGGCCTAGAGGATTGGACACTGGAAAGCAAGAGAGCATAGATGCAGTGGGTACACCTTAGCCTCTTAAGAGAGACCAATAAGGACAATGAAATTAAAAAAAAAAGATCTGCTTATAGAAGGCATGAGGGAAAATGGAAATTTTTACAAAGAGTTAAGGTTTTTTAAGTTATTAATATATTTTTACATTTTTCATTTTGTCTACATGATCTTCTGGAAGAATAGCTATGACAAAGCTAGACAGTGTATTAAAAAGCAGAGACATCACTTTGCTGGCAAAGGTCCGTATAGTCAGAGCTATGGTTTTTCCAGTAATCATGTATAGATGTGGGAGTTGGACCATAATGAAGACTGAGTGCAGAAGAACTGATGCTTTCTAATTGTGGTGCTGGAGACGATTCTTCAGAGTTCCTTGGACAGCAAGGAGATCAAACCAGTCAATCCTAAAGGAAATCAACCCTAAATATTCATTGGAAGGACTAGTGATGAAGCTGAAGCTCCAATACTTTGGCCATCTGAAGCGAATAGTCGACTCATTGGAAAAGATCCTGATTCTGTGAAAGATTGAGGGCAAGAGGAGAAGCGGGTGACAGAGGATAAGATGGTTAGGTGGCATCACTGACTCAATGGATGAGAGTTTGATCATACTCTATGAAATAGTTAAGGACAGGGAAGCCTAGTGTGCTGCAGTTCATGGAGTCACAGAGTTGGTGAGGATTTATCAAATGAACAACAACAACATGAACTTATCCCTAGTAAACTTGAGGTATTCTTCTTCTATCAGGGGAAACTCCTTTAGAGAATGGGTGAAAAATGTACGGAACTGCTTAGGGTAACATGCAGAGTAATAAGGAATTACTCTTCAGCCACTAGAATTCACAAGAATTATCTCGCAACAAGACAGAAGAGCTTATAACACAGGATTTGAAAAAAAAATGAAGATTTTCTAAATTCTCTCAGCATTTGTTGTTAACATTCAGTCACCCAGTTGTGTTTAGCTCTTTGCGACCCCATGGCCTGCAGCACACCAAGCCTCCTTGTCCCTCTAAATCCCCTGAAGTTTGCCCAAGTTCATGCCCACTGCATTGGTGATGCCATCCAGCCATCTCATCCTCTGATGCCCTCTTCTGCTCTCAATATTGGGTTTCACTGGTTTGATCTCCTTGCTGTCCAAGGGACTTTCAGGAGTCATCTCCAGCATCACAGTTCAAAGGCATCAATTCTTTGATGCTCTGCCTTCTTTCTGGTCCAGCTCTCACAACCATACATGATCACTGGGAAGACCATAGCCTTGACTATATGGACCTTTGTCAGCAGAGCAATGTCTCTGCTTTTCAAACATTGTCTGGGTTTGTCATAGCTTTCCTGCCAAGAAGCAATCATCTTCTGATTTCAGGACTGCACTCACCATCTGCAGTGATTTTAGAGACCAAGAAGGGGATATCTGTCACTACTTCCACTTTTTCCCCTTCTATTTGCCATGAAGCAATGGGGTCCGATGCCATGACTCATAATATTTAGTTTTAAGCCAGCTCTTTCACTCCCTCCTTCACCCGCATCATGAGGCTCTTTAGTTCCTCTTCACTTTCTGCTATTAGAGTGGTATCATCCACATAGCTGAGGCTATTGATGTTCCTCCTGCCTATCTTGATTCCAACATGTAACTCATCCAGTCTGGCAATTCTCATGATGTGCTCAGCATATAGGTTAAACAGACATGGTGACAACAAATAATCTTATCATACTCATTTCTCAGTCTTGAACTAGTTGCTCCATACAGGCTTCTAACTGTTGCTTTTTGACCCACATGCAGGTTTCTCAGGGCAAGATGATCTGGTATTCCCATCTCTATAAGAGCTTTCCACAGTTTATTATGATCCACACAGTCAAAAGCTCTCAGCATATAAAGAACCAATTAAGAAACTAGACCATAATATCTTATAAAGATGAAAATTCTATTCTTCATATAACTAGCTCATGAGGTTAGTATTGTAGAATGGTAGGATGAAAGAGCAAGGAATGAGTGCCATCCCAGAGAAGGTGATGTGTACTTGTTAAATGAGGAACCACGGAAAGCGTGGAGTTTTCTCTTTAACCCATAAGGAACCCTGGGAGGTGTAGTGATACATCGAGGTGGCTAGAAATATGGGTTTTCCATTAATGTAAACTCAGTGGCACAGCATTTTTCCAAGGAAAAGAGCCTGAGTATAGCTTCCTTTCATTTCCACATAGTAGGAATGTGTCCATTTTCTTTTAGGAGTGATAGTGGCATGGTAGTTAGCTCAACCTCTGGCAGAGGAGATTAGCAGAAGAAGGGCTTCCAAGGAGGACAGCAGGGACCTGTAGGAAAGGGCTGAAAAGTAGCCCACTGGACGGGGGCTATGGACATTACTGCCAGACCTTGAGTCAAGGGACAGCAGCAGTACGGGTTGAGGTAAAGCCCAAAGAGTCAAAGCCCCACTCTGATCAAGCTGATAGATATAAAACCATATATTCTGTCAGTTTCCCTGACACCAGCAGAGCCCTGAGGGATGGGCCAGTCACACTTTTAGAAGTCTTCCTTTCAGAGAACAGCACAATGCAGATCAACTGTGAGACTGTTTGTTATCATGTGTATAGTCAACCTCCTCATACCAGCAGACACTACAGTGAATTGTAATAAGAACAAAGGAGCTCTAAAACAGCGGGGCTTATCCCAAGGAATCTCATCTCTGAAAGACTCCTTTCACTCAGAGACACTAATCTCCTCAAAGCATATCTCAAGTTATAAAATTAAACCACACTTGACTCTCTCTTCTCAAAAAAATTAATTTTCCTTTTTACTCTTCTTACCCAGCAATGGCTAGAGGTACCCATGAAGATAATATGTCATTTTCAAACAATAAAGAACTAAATTTTCCTGCAAACTTGAGTATACTATGTACAACTGTAATTCCAGAAAAATTCAAAATCCTATTTAGTTACAGATCACAGATATACTTTGAAGTGAGTCCATGTTTAAACTTGTTCAGGCTTAACTGTGCATTAAATTCACTCTTGGTTCTGTCAGATCATTGATTTGACATTGATCTGATTTGATTATACTTAGATAGATGATATCAGCCCTAACATTGAGGAAGTAGACAATGCAAAGTAATTAGTCACAAAGCTCTTTTGTAAGCCTCCAATATAATGAACTCTGGGTAAATTAGACTGTCAGCATAATATCTCTCATTTTAATTTGATTTCTGAGCTCCAGAATTAGGAAGGCCATCAGTAAGATCCGTTGTTATTTTGCCCAATATAATTAGAGGGTCAGCAATTTGATCTTGCCTTGATGACAAAACAATTATCTATGGCATTCCCTTTCCCATTTAGGAAAAAAAAAAACAAAAACAGCCTGTGCTTACTGCAGTTTCTTTTCTAATTAAGGAGAGTTAGTCCTGCTTGCACAGGGATGGAATGAGCAAAGCATCATGTCAGACTGAAGCTCAGTATGAGTATAAGGACTATTCCTGGCAGAAAGAATCACAACCATGGAAATTGTGATTTTTCTGGCTCTCATATTATTACCCCTTGTCTCAGTCTGTATGCATGATAAGCCTTCTCTTTTATCTCCATGGCTGTGATTGTTGGTTGTTCTCTTCTCCCATCTCACCTGTGTCTGCACTGTTAGCGCCCCAGCTTTCCTGCTGAAAGGCTGAGTATTGGGTCATTTCAATTTTCTCCATTTCTTTAGTTACTCGAGCTGGGAGTTTTACAATGGAGATTCTCTATTAAACTATAAGAAAATAGAAAGTAATGCAAAAAAAAAGGACACATGGAAGGCCTGTGTTTGTTGGAGTTTTTAACTTTTTTTGTTTGTTACCATACTGAATAAGATTCTATGAATTCCCTTGGTAAACCATTTCAATTGCTTACACCCTTGAATGAAGACATTCTCTTAAACCACTAATTTGAAATTTTGGACATTCAGTTAATTCCACTTCCTTCCTATTAACAATCAATATTGGATACTGTGGCATATAAATAATATGATAGTTCTCACATATTATTTTATATTTACCACATCAAAACTCCTGGCTGTTTTTGCTCCCCCTCTTACACTTTTTTGTTTTGCTTTCCTCAGCTTATACAAATGAAAGAATGGACTATATACAAATGGCTGAAGTTCTACTTTTATTATTAAATAGACGGTGTCCTAAATTACTTTTGGGGAGACAATATCAATAGCATCAGTGACAGCAACCCAAATACTCCAGAGAGAATGGGACCAAAACTCACAATGAGCCCTGTGGACTGTAACAGAAAAACACAAACAAACTAAATAGGTTTTCAGTGCCTAGAATTCTTATCTTTAAAGCAGAATGAAGCTCTACAGAGATTGCATGGTAAAATTTGCCAAGTACGTAAACTACCATCCTCCTTTTTAATCTTAGTGTACCTGTCTGTCCTAGAATTACTCCTAACCTGTAGTAGTAAAGACACCTGATACCTACTTTGTTCTTGTTTAGTTGCCAAGTCATGTCCAACTCTTTTGCAACCCCATGGACTGGTTCCTCTGTCCATGGGATTTCCCAGGCAACAATACTAGTCTGGGTTGCCATTTCTTTCTCCAGGGGATCTTTCCGAAAGACCCAAGGACTGAACCTGCATCTCCTGTACTGACAGGCAGATTCTTTAGCACTGAGCTACCAAGGAAACCTGATACTACTTTAGGACAGGAGAATTGATCAGTTCTTACTGCAACTACATCCCTGGAGCTCAAGTTCATAGATGTCAGAAGAATATGGGTAAGGATATCTGCTGTGGCAAATTCAGCTCTGTGCCTTGGAGCAAATTGCTCAAACTTGCTGACTTTGTTTTTACCTGTGTTACATCTTTGTCTGTTTCATGTATAACAAGAACCATCACATCAACTTCATAAAATAGTTCTGAGAAGTAGTGAAGTCATAAAGAAGGATAAGCACTCGGCATGGTGCCTAGTAAGTAATAAAGGCCCAATAAATGTTCACTGTTTTGATTATTTGGTTTTAGTATTATTCCTAATTTTCATCTGGAGAAGAAATTCTCTATGGAATTTTTATTCTTCCCAAGGACTGTTTGAGGCCTATGGACAAACCACAATTAAAAGTCAGTTTCATCTACTGTTTTGAGCAAACAGATGTGCCTAAGAAATCCCCTTGTCACCATGTGTCCTTCTAAAGTACTGAGGATTAGGGCTTCAACAGAACTTTAGAGAGAACATTTCAACCCATAATAGTTGCCTAAGAATAAGTCTTAATTTTACTTTTAGTATTCAGTTTTACATCATATTCCCTTCCAAATTCCTAAACTGCCATGGTTATACAGAATTATAGATAGGGATATTCACAAGGTTTAGCATTTCAAAAATTGTAATGACTAGCGACTGAACTGAACTGATAATGATTTTAGTATCTAGGTATCTCAAAAGCTGGGCTTCCGTGCTGGGTCAGTGGTGGAGAATCTGCCTCCAACGCAGTAGACCTGGGTTTAATCCCAGTTGGGAAGATCCTCTGCAGGAGGGCATGGCAACCCACTCCAGTGTTCTTGCCTGGAGAATCCCATGGACAGTGGAGCCTGGTGAGATACAATCCACGGGGTCGCACAGAGTCAGACATGACTGAAGTGACTAAGCAGCAGCAGCAGCATCTCAAAAGCTCCTTTCCTTCATCCTTCCTTTTCCTTTTTTTGGTCTTTCATTGTCCTTTATAAAAGGTCAAATAATGCAAGAGTACAACTCCCAATGACTGAATTTATCTGCAAATTGCTTCCAGGTGCTCATATCACTTTCTATCTTCAAATAAAAGATGAAGAAAAAAAAGGTTCAATGTCACAGAAGAGCAAAATCATGACAAATTTAAATGGTTTTGGTTTTCATCTCATTTACCATCTGAAATATTGCTTGTTTATACTTCTCCAGTCCATATTTACTTATGCATACCAGTTTATACCACTAGTATGGTATGAGGCTTTTATTTATTCTGATTTTTCAATTGCCAATACAGCACAAAATTCAACAATAGGCACTGAAGAAGCATTGATTGACTTAATAATGTGGGATTTTCAAAGGCTTTAAATTCACTCACTTGAGGGTACCAAAAATTTCACGACTTCAGAGGATGTATTGATAATGACAGATTCAAAGAGATTAGTCATAAATACACAAAAGAAGCAGTTTAAACTCTGACAACCTCTGTTTATATTCTATTTCCTCATTGTAGATGTAAATGGTACTTTAAAAGACTTTGAAACTGTATTACTCCATTATATACTCAATATAGAACTTTTAACTTAGTTGGCATTTCTCCACTGCTGTTCCTTTTAAGAAATGCAGAGATAAACATGATATAGTTAAACCACCATTTAACCACACAGACCAAATTGTTTCTTTTTCTGGTATCCACAGGAAATCATAACAAGCACAAGGGCAAAAATAAACCAGCTACAAATAAATCCATACAACTCCATTGGCTTCTAAATTAAATATGTGTCATATAGTATATAAGACTTTAAAAATTGTATCCATATGTGGATTTGTATTGCCTACAGGTGGAGCTTTCATTAAATGATAATGTCACTTAGTTCTACTGAAAATTAAGGGAAAAAAGTTTAATGACATCTAAATAAATGATTCAGTATCATTACTGATATCTAAATCAATGATTCAGTATCATTACTTTTCTATTTTAATAGAGTATGTTGGTTTACTGGGGTTTCACTGGTGGCTCAGTGGTAAAGAATCCACCTGTGATATAGGAAATGAGGGTTTAATTCCTGGGTTGGGAAAATCCTCTGGGGAAGGAAATGGCAATCCTCTCCAGTATTCTCATGGAGAGAGAAGCCTGGTGGGCTACAGTCCCTGGGGTTGCAAAAGAGACACAACTTAGTGACTAAACAACAACATGTCAGTTTACTAAATAAATATTTAGCATGTAGGGTGATCTGTTGAAACTGCATGGGCAATGTCCCCTGTCTTCAACTGTGTATCAGGGTATTTCCAGTTGTACATAACTAAAGGCCAACTCAATTAGCCTTACCCAAGAAGAGAATTTTCCAAAAAAACTTTATAATAAGGAGTGGCAGTAGCCTCAAGGACATCTGCAAAACAAGCAAAGAAAAATATCATTAGAACCATATTCTCTTTCTCTCCCTGTCTACCTGAGTTGTTGGGTCTCCCTTCCCTCTTGGTGCTTTCTCATTGTTTCCTTTTTATGTCTCGGAAATCTTAGAGTTGTGGTGGGTATCATAATGGGTGTGTGTGTGTCAGTTGCTCAGTTGTGTCCAACTCTTTGTGACCCCATGAACTATAGCCCTCTAAGCTCCTCTGTACATAGAATTCTTCAGTCAAGGACACCTGAGTAGGCTGCCATTTCCTTCTCCAGGGAATCTTCCCTACTCAGGGATCAAACCTAGGATTCCGGTATTGAAGGCAGATTCTTTATTGTCTGAATCACCAGGGAAGTCACACCATAATGGACACCCTTTACAATATTCTGAAAGGTACTGGATATCCTGCATGCTGAAACTGGATCCTTCCAATTTAGCAAAAGCTGGAGGAAAAATGAGTTCCCTTCATGTGAGCTTGCACAGAAACTCCTAGAGAAGCACTTGGATCTGTTTAGTTTATATGTCTGTCTCTTGGCTGACCATTATGGACTCCAGGAATAGTGAATATAATAATTTTACTCTCCTCAGTAATGTGTACACTCTTCATGTGATTTCCAATTAATTTGAAAATCTTAGGCCCAGGATTGAGTAAGCATCCCAAAGGGGAAGTGGTAGGTGAAAAGGAGGCTGTGTACGCAAATATAGCACATCCTCTACAGACAGCTAGTCAGATGAGTGAATATCATTACTAATTTGGAAACATTAAGTCATCTTTAAAATCGTAGTGAATCAAGAGAGTCAAATTGCTGTCAGTTTAAATGTGTGCAAAATCAATTCTTTTGGTGGCAGCTTAGGTACAGAGGAGGTTATTTTGTACTTCATATGTTTATACATTTATTCATTCAGACATGTGCTTAACTGCTTCTGATACATGTTTAAGAGTAGTCAATAATCTAAGTTCAGTTTACGCATTTTACATTACTGTTTTCTTTTGAAAATTTCAAAGCCATACCAAAGGTAAAAGAAAGCTACAGTAAGCAATCAAATATATTTACCTAGATTCACCAATTGTTAACATCCTCTCTCTCTCCATATTTTGAAAATAAATTGAAAGAATTATGATTCTTTATCCCAAAATACTTTAGAAAACATCTTAAAAAATTAAGATATTTGCTACAGCACCATCTGAACAGTAACAATGGTTCAGTAAAATAATTTAATTCAGAGTTCATATTTAGCTTTCATCAAAATTTTATTTATCATTAGTTTAAAACTAAAGATCCAATAAAAGTTGATGCATTTGATTCCTGTGTGTGCTTTATTTGTTATTTTAAATTTAAGCTCTTTACTTTCTTTTTTTTAAATTTCACAGTATATTTTTTCCCAGAGTTTATGCCATTTATACTGGAGAACATCTTGCATTCTATATTTACCCATTTGCTTTGCATTATCCGACTTAGATTAAACACTTTTGGAAATAAACTACAAGGCTGAAGCTTGAATATTTTATTTCAACAATTCTGTAAACATGTAAATTCAGTTTCACAATATTAGTAATGCTGAATTTGATTACTTGATTACACAGATGGCCAATATAAATTGTAAAAGGTAGTATTGTTTTCCCCCTTTTGGGAGAAGATATGTAAATAAAAAACCATTTATCAAATAATTTTAGCATCCTTCAGTGATCTTCACCAGAAATAATTGTTACATTGGAGGTTATGAAATGGTGATTTTTCTCATTCTAACCCTTCTTCTACAATTATTAACTAATGTTTTTCTGTAAAGGGAAATTTTCCTTGTTTTTCTCTCTCACTTATTGTCTATTATTATCATCATTGCCAAAATTTTTATTGTTTTTAGTGCCACTGTAGGTCTGTGAATTTCTCACTTCTATGTATTATGATCTATTTATGTTATTATTTGCTATTCATTTTAGCACTCAAATTGTCCCAATTTAGTTTGTGAGGATACCATCACACTAGCTCTGCGTTATTGTTTTCAGGCATTAAGTATTCTAAGCTCACTCTATCAACCTAAAATTGTAACCATTCATTTCTATAAAGAACCTGGTTTCTTTTTTAGGGAATGGTATTTTGGAATCAATATTTGGGACTTAATCAATATTTGTTGGGCATTCCTTTGCTAACAATGGTCTGTCTAGTCAAAGCAATGGTTTTTCCAGTAATAATGTATGAATGTCAGATTTGGACCATAAAGAAAGCTAAGCACCAAAGGATTGTTGCTTTTGAACTGTGGTTTTGGACAAGATTCTTGAGAGTCCCTTGGACTGTAAGGAGATCTAACCAGTCAATCCTAAAGGAAATCAGTCCTGAATATTCACTGGAAGGGCTGATGCTGAAGCTGAAACTCCAATATTTTGGCCATCTGATGGAAAGAACTGGCTCCAGAAAGGCCCTGATCCTGGCAAAGATTGAAGGTGGGATGAAAAGGGGATGACAGAGGGTGAGATGGTTGGATGGCATCACTGACTCGATGGACATGAGTTTGAATAAGCTCCAGGAGTTGGTGATGGACAGGGAAGCCTGGCTTGCTGTAGTCCATGGGGCCGCAGAGTCAGACACAACTGAGCAACTGAACTGAAATGATGATACTGAATTTTCATTATTTATAAGCCTTCTTAGTGAACAGAGATAGAAAAATATGTCTATAGATACCACCTATATTAATATCTTCAATTATCATCCAACCCCATCACATTCTTTCTCACCTTCAAAGCTCACATTCCACTTTTCTTAAGCAGTGAAAACTGGTCTCCAAAAATATTAGTAGATACACTCACTTTCTATAACTTACAATTATTAAATTTTTAAAATAATTTTATCTATTTAGGCTTTTTTTTAATTTTAAATTTTGGATGTACTTGGTCTTGATGACTGCATGAGCTTTTCTTTAGTTGTAGTGAGCAGGGGCTACTCTCTAGTTACCATGTGTGGACTTCTCGCTGGGGTGGCTTCTCTTATTGCAAAGCCTGTGCTTTAGGAGCAAGGGCTTCAGTGGTTGCAGCACACAGGCACTGTAGTTGTGGCTCCAAGACTCCAAAGCACAGTCTCAGTGGGTGTGGTGCACAGGGGTAGTTGCTGTGAAATTTTCCCAAAACAGGGGTCAAACCCATTTCTCCTGCATTGGCAGGTGGATTCTTTATCACTGGGCTACCAAGGATACATTATTGCCAAATTCACACTTAAATTGACAAAAGTAGGGAAAACCACTAGACCATTAAGGTATGACCTAAGTCAAATCCCTTATGATTATACAGTGGAAGTGACAAATAGATTCAAGGGACTAGATCTGATAGACAGAGTGCCTGAAGAACTATATGGATGGAGGTTCATGACGTTGTACAGGAGGCAAGGTTCAAGACCACCCCCAAGAAAAGGACATGCAAAAAAGCAAAACGGTTGTCTGAGGAGGCCTTACAAATAGCTGAGTAAAGAAGAGAAGGGAAAGCCAAAGGGGAAAAGGAAAGATATACCAATTTGAATGCAGAGTTCTAAAGAATAGCAAGGAGAGATAATAAAGCTTTCCTCAGTGATCAATGCAAAGAAATAGAGGAAAACAACAGAATGGGAAAGACTAAAGATCTCTTCAAGAAAATTAGAGATATCAAGGGGAACATTTCATGCAAAGATGGGCACAATAAAGGACAGAAATGGTATGGACCTAACAGAAGTAGAAGATATTAAGAAAAGGTGGCAAAAATACACAGAACTATACAAAAAGGATCTTTATGACCCAGATAATCATGATGGTGTGATCACTCACCTAGAACCAGACATCCTGAAATGTGAAGTCAAGTGGGCTTTAGGAAGCATCACTATGAACAAAGCTAGTAGAAGTGATAGAATTCCAGTTAAACTATTTCAAATCTAAAAGATGATGCTGTGAAAATGTTGCACTCAATATGCCAGCAAATTTGGAAAACTGAGCAGTGGCCACAGGACTGGAAAAGGTCAGTTTTCATTCCAATCCCAACGAAAGATAATGCCAAAGAGTGCTCAAACTACTGCACAATTGCACTCACCTCACATGCTAGAAAAGTAATGCTCAAAATTCTCCAAGCCAGGCTTCAACAGTATGTGAACTGTGAACTTCCAGATGTTTACGCTTGACTTAGAAAAGGCAGAGGAACCAGAGTTCAAATTGCCAAAATCTGTTAGATCATCAAAAAAGCAAGAGTTTCAGAAAAACATCTACTTCTGCCTTACTGACTATGCCAAAGCCTTTGACTGTCAGGATCACAACAAACTGTGGAAAATTCTTAAAGGGATGGGAATACCAGATCACCTGACCTGGTTCTTGAGAAACATGTATGTAGATCAGGAAGCAACAGTTAGAACTGGACAAGGAACAACAGACTGGTTCCAAATTGTGAAAACAATATGTCAAGGCTGTATATTGTCACCGTGCTTATTTAACTTATATGGAGAGTACAGCATGAGAAACTCTGGACTGGATGAAGCACAAGCTGGAATCAAAATTGCCAGGAGAAATATCAATAACCTCAGATATGCAGATGACACCACCCTTATGGCATAAAGTGGAGGACAACTAAAGAGCCTCTTGATGAAAGTAAAAGAGGAGAGTGAAAAAGTTGGCTTAAAACTCAACATTTAGAAAACCAAGATCATGGTATCTGGTCCGATCCACCACTTCATGGCAAATAGATGGGGAAACAGTGGAAATAGTGACAAACTTTATTTGGGGGGGCACTCCAAAATCACTGCAGATGGTGACTGCAGCCATGAAATGAAAAGATACTCCTTGGAAGAAAAGTTATGACCAACCTAGACAGCATATTAAAATCAGAGACATTTTAATGTCATTAATAACATTAATGACATTTAATGGACCAAAAAAGGTCCATCTAGTCAAAGCTTTGGTTTTTCCAGTAGTCATGTATGAATGTGTTAGTTGGACCATAAAGAAAACTGAGCTTTGAAGAATTGCTGCTTTTGAACTGTGGTTTTGGAGAAGACTCTTGAGAATCCCTTGGACTACAAGGAGATCCAACTAGTCCATCCTAAGGGAAATCAGTCCTGAATATTCATTGGAAGGACTGATGCTAAAGCTGAAACTCCAATACTTTGGCCACCTGATGGGAAGAACTGACTCATTGGAAAAGGCTCTGTGGCTTGGAAAGATTGAAGGTGGAAGGAGAAGGGGATGACAGAGGATTAGATGGTGGATGGCATCATCAACTCAATGGACATGAGTCTGAGAAGCACCGGGAGTTGATGATGGATAGGGAAGTCTGGTTTGCTGCAATCAATGGGGTCTCAAAGAGTCAGACACAACTGAACGACTGAACTGAACTGATTAGGGAGACCCCATACAGTACACAGACAATAATTTGAATAACAATAATTTTGGTTTTAAAAGTCAAACCTATAAATCAGTCTTAAATGCATGTTTTTGTCTTTCTTTATTTTAGATTTTTTTGTTTTACTTTTGGAAAATATTCTTTCAGGAGAAGAGTATTTGAAAATTATATGAAATAATTACTTGTTCTGTGTTCTCATGATTTCAATTTGATAAAAATTTAAATGTAATAATTTCTATTCATACAATTTTAGGGTTTGATTTTTCTATTTTGTTTGTATATTTTGTGTTTTGAATTTGAAAAACATTAACATGGTTTAAAATTCAAGCCATTTAAAAATGTATACCCAGAAAAGTCACACTCTTATCATTATTCCTTATTATATGTCATCTGCCCTCTAGAAGCTACATTTTCCCTTAGTTTCTGATTTACCTTTTCTATATATACATATTTTGCAATATCAGCCTACTTCACACCAGAATTGTATTCTTACTTCCCTTTCAATCTCCTGCAAAATTAGCCTAACTATATATATTCTTTCATTCCTTTCATTTCTTATTAGGTAACTCAGGTCAAAAAAATACTAACATCAGTTTGTAGAGGCCTTGTATATTTTGATCAAGCTTCACTATACTGCCCTATGAGAGTGTACAATACTTTATTCAGCCCTGTCTCTTATGAATGACACATAGGCAGTTTCTGATATTTTACTTATCCAGCTGACTCCACAGTGAATAAGCATATATTATCTCAAATATGAGGTGGGCCTATAACTTCACAATCAGTTCTCATTAGTGCAGTACATTATTATTTCTTATAAGAACAGTTCTCATAAGGTATTTGTGTATGTGGTTTTCATGGAAATTTATTCCTCTCCATATTGGTTATATCACTTAGCTCTTGAACAAGCAAAGTCAGATAGTGACTGTTTTTTCAGAGACTGACTTAAGAAGGGCTGTTGTCACTTAATTTTTTTTTGTCAAGCTGTTGCCATGATGAAAAATATTTTACTGAGGTTTTATTTGCTATTTCTTCTACTGCAAGTAAATTTGGGTGTCTATTCACATGCTGAAGGGTCTTTTGTCTACATTTATTTACGAAATGCTTTTCCTTGAGGAATGTTTTAGGTGCTTTATACCCTTTAATATTTTTACCCTTTTATTTTGAACTAATTTGGCATTGCAGATAAGTTGTAAAGATAATGCAGAGTAGAATCTCAGTGTAGTTCTCACTCTATTTCCTTAAAGGCTAATTTCACATGTACTCATAGTACACCTAATGAAATCAGCAAATTAACACTTTCTTCAGCTACACACTATATTCAAATTTCATGTTTTTCCACTGATGTCTTTTTCCTATGCTGAAACAGATATATATAGGATCTTTTCCTATGCTAAGATCCTATATATATCTGTTTCAGTTTGAAAACGGTTCATATATGTAAGAGATTCTTTTTCTCTGTGATATAAATTGGCAATATATTCTTCAGACTTGTCATTTGTTTCTGTTCCTTCTCAATGGAACTTGCATCTATTGTTCACTTCACTTCATTTGCATACGCCTTGCTGTTTTGAAACCAGTTATTATAGTTCTTTCTTCATAGCATTCTCAGAGTTCCTTTCACTGCATTTACCAACAAACTCCACTTGTTTTTGTGCATTTTTTCTCTCCCTTCACTCAACTATAAAAGCTACGCATGTGGGAACTGTGTTCAGTCACACCATACAGCCAGCATTTGGAAGGATATCTGCCACATATCCCCTTTTGATCATGTGTCTATTGAATCCATTAACTAGGCCATCAAGAAATTTCTACATTGAAGAAGTAAAAATATTTAGTTT
>SJYF01000517.1:4710077-4730683 GCA_006410515.1 Procapra przewalskii
CTCCCGGAGTTCACTCAGACTCACGTCCATCAAGTCAGTGATGCCATCCAGCCATCTCATCCTCTGTCGTCCCCTTCTCCTCCTGCCCCTAATCCCTCCCAGCATCAAAGTCTTTTCCAATGAGTCAACTCTTCACAAGAGGTGGCCAAAGTCCTGGAGTTTCAGCTTTATACAATGTTTAAAATGAACTAGCAAAGACTTTTCCAGAGTGGTTCCAGGCCGCCTGGTGGGGCGGAGCCTGATGCCTTGACTGGGCAGGGATGCCACTGGAGGTGGGCCCCTTAAGCGCCCTGTGGACGCTGCCTAATTACTTCCAGCTGTTCCTGGCAGGTTAAAAACACTGCGGACGCTGCCTAACTACTTCCGGGCGTCCCTGGCAGCGGCCGAGGTGAGCTTATGGCCGCGCGGCTGTTTGCCAGCTCTTTCATCAGTACCATCAGTCCAGGTTTCCACACCGACTTCATGGCTCCCTCTTCCACGCCTGCTTCGTGTTGGTGCTCAAGCAGAACTCTGTCTTCAGCCTCCTGGCTGTTACCAACGGCGTAGCTGTGCGTGTCCCACTCAGGTATACGAGTTTGGTCACTGGGGCTTGAGAAAGAGGAGTCATTGCTGCCCTTGGGGTCCTTGCCTTTGGCATCGAACTGACCCGGTTTCTGAGGTGAAAGAGTAAAGACAGTGTCACCCAACAACGGCACAAAGCCCTGGGATGGGACCATAAATGAAAGCTGTTACCTTGTGAAGTGTCTGTTTGAGGATGAGGTTCCCATTGTTACTTAGTGTGTGAATTATGAGCCAAGTGTCTTTGTGTATATGAAAATGTCTTCTTTCTGTTGTCACTCTTGGATGATAATTTCACTTGGTGAAATTCTAGATTCAGAAATGTTTATAGGCACTTGGAATATATACTCTAGTTATCTTCCCGACCCAGGGATTGAACCCAGGTCTCTTGCATTGGAGGCAGACGCTTTAACCTCTGAGCCACCAGGGAAGCCCAACTTCTGAAATATATTGTTGCTTTAAAAATACCCTAGGGGGCAGGTCACTTAAAGTTTTATTTAATCATTGATGTTCTGAAATCTGCCCATGAGACATCTGAGTGTTAATAATTTTCATGTTCAGTATTCAGTGTTCACTTTCAATTTCAAGATTCATGAACAATTCTTGGATGATATATCCTCAAGATATCTTTACAAAATTTTATCCATTTTAAAAATCCGTATATGTGGTGGTATTAATCTATCTTCCATTCATGTCTAATCCTCTTTTGTATATCTGATATATTTTTTCCTCCATAGTGCAGCCTGAGTAAATTGACAGTACATGCAATTTCACTATATTTCTCATTAATATTAACCTGTGCAGTTTTTATTCTATCTCATTTTTTAATTCTAATGATTATATTTTTACCTCCAAAAATTCTTTTACGTTCTGTTTACTTTCTTGAATAATTATGCATATTTTGTTTTCACAATTGCTTGTGGTTTTCCCGATGCTTATAAAGGATAATAATATAGTAACAGTCTTTAATCGGAGAAGGCAATGGCAACCCACTCCAGTACTCTTGCTTGGAGAATCCCGTGGACGGAGGTGCCTGCTAGGCTGCAGTCCATAGGGTCTCAGCAACTTCACTTTCACTTTTCACTTTCATGCATTAGAAAAGGAAATGGCAGCCCACTCCAGTACTCTTGCTTGGAGAATCCCAGGGACGGAGGAGCCTGGTAGGCTGCCATCTGTGGGATCGCACAGAGTCGGACACGACTGAAGAGACTTAGCAGCAGTAGCAGCAACAATCTTTAATAGTGCCTTAAAATAGTGCTTTAAAAAGAAGGCATATCTGATTGGCAATGGAATAAAAATGAAGATCCTTTGTAGACAAACAAATGTCATTATAATGTTTGAATGTGAGTTCTGTGCAGGATAAAATAAAGCACCTGGAGAAGGCCTTTATTATCAGATTTATCCTCCAATCAGATTTATCCTCCTCCATCTTGATCCCCATCTCACTAAGGAGAATGGTCCCTTTTTGGTCCATTTTCAAGCTATAACTGAACAATCATGATGCTTAAATATAGGTTTAGTAGAAATGTGATGATAAAATTGTGAGCTGGATAAAGAATGAGAAGAAAGCACTAGTGAAGGGGGAAAAATTTTTATGGAGAAGTTAAGGTTGTGCATAGAGAAGAAGCTAGGAAAAGAACACCAAAAATCTCAAGGGTTATTGTGGAAGACAATTTTAGGAGTTTGGTTTATGAGATGGTCCCAGGAGAATTGGAGAAAAAAGGGGTAAAGATTTAGAAGTGTTTGCTAAAGATTATAAATCAAATCCCAATTAATTATTTAAAATGGATATAATAATGGAATTCATTTAGTTCAGTTCAGTCACTCAGTCATGTCTGACTCTTTGCAACTCCATGGACTGCAGCACTTCAGGCCCCCTGTCCATCACCAACTCCCAGAGTTTACTCAAACTCATGTCCATTGAGTCAGTGATGCCATCCAACCATCTCATGCTCTGTCATCCCCTTCTTCTCTTGCCTTCAACCTTTCCCAGCATCAGGGTCTATTCAGATGAGTCAGCTGTTTGCATCAGGTGGCCGAAGTATTGGAGTTTCAGCTTCAACATGAGTCCTTCAAATGAACAATAGGACTGATTTCCTTTAGCATGGACTGGTTGGATATCCTTGCAGTCCAAGGGACTCTCAAGAGTCTTCTCCAACACCATAGTTCAAAAACATCAATTATTCAATGCATTAATAGTCCAACTCTCATATCAATACATGACTAGTGAAAAAACCATAGCCTTGACTAGATGGACACTTGCTGGTAAAGTAATGTCTCTACTTTTTAATATGCAGTCTAGGTTGGTCATAACTTTTCTTCCAAGGAGTAAGCACCTTTTTATTTCATGGCTGCAGTTACCATCTGTAGTGATTTTGGAGCTGGAAAAATATTTTTATGGAGCCCATAAAAATAAAAATAATGTCTTTATTTCTGTTTCCACTGTTTCCCCATCTATTTGCCATGAAGTGATGGGACTGGATGCCATGATCTTAGTTTTCTGAATGTCGAGCTTTAACCCAACTTTTTCACTCTCCTCTTTCACTTTCATCAAGAGGCTCTTTAGTTCTTGTTCACCTTTTGCCGTAAGGGTGTTGTCATCTGCATATCTGAGGTTATTGATATTTCTCCCAGCAATCTTGATTCCAGCCTGTGCTTCATCCAGCCCAGCGTTTCTCATGATATACTCTGCATATAAATTAAATAAGCACAGTGACAATATACAGCCTTCACATACCCCTTTTCCTATTTGCAACCAGTCTGTTGTTCCATGTCCAGTTCCAACTGTTGCTTCCTGACTTGCATACAGATTTATCAAGAAGCAGGTCAGATGGTCTAGTATTCCCACCTCTTTAAGAATTTGCCACATAATGGAAATAATAAGGGACTTATTATTCATTTATTTTTCACTGTAAACTGAGTTTGAAATGTACCTAACAGTCAGAAGCCACGAGAGCCCTGGATATTATTTGTGGTTATATTGTTAAACGTTCCTTATTGCTATGGTAGCTTACAGTATTCTTGTTTAATCATTTCTTGCTCATAATTATGCTGGCTCCTAATGATGCAACTAAAACTAAAAAATATTAAAACTGATGTTTCTGATTTTTATTTGAGATTATCTGAGAAGAATTTTCTCATAGATAGATAATAACCTGTTGTTGTTCAGATGCTAAGTTGTGTCTGACTCTTTCAGCCCCATGAACTGCAGCATGCAAAGCTTCCCTGTCTATCATCTCCCAGAGTTGTCTCAAACTCATGTCAACGGAGTCAGTGATGCCATCCAACCATCTCATCCTCTGTCTTCCCCTTCTCCTCCTGCCCTCAATCTTTTCCAGCATCAGGGTTTTTACAATGAGTCGGCTGTTCACATCAGGGGGCCAAAGTATTGGAGTCTCAACTTCAGCATGGATCCACTATGAAGAAAGATTCTCTGATGGCTAAAACTTTACCAACCACTCTGCTCATTGTAGAATCTGTTTTCATAGAGGAAGAATGGCAAGGTGGAAATATTCCACTTATTCTGTTTGAATATGTGTTAAAATTATGACAAAGATGGTGAAAAATACAAAAGCAAAAAATAATAGAATAAAGTGGAGGCAGGAGACAAGGGGCTGTTGTGAGGTTTCACTGAGGTTTGATGGTCTGAGATGGTTCCTCTGAAGAGGTAACTTTCAAACTATGACCAGAATGATGAAAGGGAACCAGCATTGAGACAACAAGGAGAAACATATTCCAGGAAAAAGAACCTTATATTCAAAGGAAAAAAAAAGAGTTTTGTATTTGAAGAACCAGAAAAAGGCTAATGTAATTGGGGTATAGCACCAGTAGGCTAGAGAGTCATGTAATGAGCATAGAGAAGGCAAAACAAATATATGATTCTGTTAGGTAGTTAGAATAGGAAAAAGGAGTCCAAAATGGTGGTGGCTAAAAGACAAAGGGAGAAAAGCCCTTGAAAATAGCACAAAGAAACATCCGAGGACAGGAGTGAGGACCTCAGGTAAAACAAACAGCTCTCCTGGCTAGCACAATTTAGATGTCGAGGGAGTGTATAATTTTCTCAGTTCTGTCTCGCCACAGCAAGAATTTGAAATTATGGATGGACCAGTGGTATAGCTCAGGTTTATTAGGAAAAACAAAGGATAGTACGTCCTTGAGGAGTGACAGTGGGTCAACACAAAAGATAAAGAGAGGAGAGGCCTTAAATCCTTCTAGGCTTCCATCTTTTATACATTTGTATCCTCTCCCTGGGCCCGCCCTATGTAAATTGGGCTAGACAGGATGGCTGTTTGTTTTATCTGACGCCCTCACTCTTCGTCCTCAGACCTTCTTTTGTTCTATTTTTGCTGGCTTTTCTCTTCTTTGTCTTTCATCCACTGCCATTTTGGACTCCTTTTTCCTATTCTAACTACCTAACAATTCTACAGTGTCTTCTAGGCAGTATAGTTTTTTTTTTCTTTTTTAATGTGGACCATTTTTAAAGTCTTTATTGAATTTGTTACAATATGGCTTTTATGTTTTGTTTTTTTGGCCATGAGTCATGTGAGATCTCAGTTTCTTGATCAGGGATAAAATCTACTCCCCCTACATTGAAGGTGAAGTTTTAACCACTGGACCACCAGGGCAGTTTCTAAGTATAGGGTTTTTAAAATATATATTATGATTATTTTATTTGAAGTGGACCAAGACGCCATGGAAGGGTTTTACAGATAGAAGTTACTGGGTACAAATTAGGGTTAGTTGTTAAAGACTTTTAGCACAATAAAAACACCAAATGACTTGGTATTGGAGATTTCTGTCTGCAAATTCTGGCTTCAGTTGAAAGATTGAAGCATTCAAATGGGATAATACTGATTTTCTTCATTTAAAGTGAGGGGCTTCATTGGATGATAATAAATAATTTCTTGTGACAGGGGAGGATGGTGAAGTTGGTCAGTAATTTACTCTCCTGATAAAATGAAACTCTTTTGAAAGACTAGAGAAGTCATTTCTCAGGGCTGCTCTTTCTTGGGCTGTTTCTCTAAGTGGTGGTCATTATTATTCTTTTTTTTTTGGTGGTCATTATTTATAGTAACTTTTTGTTGTTGTTATTTTTTATTCGCTAAATTGTATCCAACTCTTTTGTTACCGCGTGGACCTTGGCCTGCCAGAGTCCTCTGTCCATGGGATTTCCCAGGCAAGAATATGGGAGTGGATTGCCATTTCCTTCTCCAGGGGATCTTCCCAACCCAAACCTTAAACTTGGGTCTCCTGCATTGGCAGGTTTCTTCAACACTGAGTCACCATATTAAGATTAGTAACATTTTGCTGCTGCTACTGCTAAGACGCCTCAGTCTTGTCCAACTCTGTGTGACCCCATAGACAGCAGCCTGCCAGGCTCCTCCGCCCCTGGGATTCTCCAGGCAAGGACACTGGAGTGGGTTGCCATTTCCTTCTCCAATGCATGAAAATGATAAGTGAAAGTGAAGTCGCTCAGTTGTGCCCAACTCTTAGCGACCCTATGGACTGCAGCCCACCAGGCTCCTCCATCCATGGGAGTTTCCAGGCAAGAGTACTGGAGTGAGGTGCCATCACCTTCTCCGAGTAACATTTTAATGAATAGCTATTTGAAGCAGCCAGCAGTTACACAGTGTGGACATTTTAACGAATAGCTATTTGAAGCAACCAACATTTACACAGTGTAGACTTTCTATAAATAGAGAAAAAATATAAATATCTATTGGAGATGAGTAAAGGAGATTCAGGCTAAAGAATAAATTAAAACGAAGACTATAAAAGGATAGTAGGTTATTCTTAAGGTTTCTTTGAATTCTGAGTTTCTTTGTTATAGATGGATTTCTTCCAACCATTATCTCTGCTTTATCCATTTATGGCACCAACATTTGGATATTGCATCTTGGATTTAGCATCTTACAAATGCTAATTGAGGTTTTAAATTAGCACAGGTGCTGGGGAAAGCAAGTGCCTGGTTATTTTCCAGTCGTGCTGGAATCTAATGAAAGCTATAAACCCACACTGAGAAATATGCATATATATTTTTAAAAAGTTTCAGGGAGCCATGAACTCTTTGAAGCCTCTTCATGGGCCTTCCACATGCAAGCCCTATGGGATGAATAAGAACTCAAAATAGGTACCTTCCAAGTATAATCTGTGATTCTCAAGACTGGCTTTTGCCCTGCATTAAATGGTCCTAATTAAAGAAAAGATGTCTTCTGTTGATTTTTCCTTCATACCGCCACTGTGAAAATATTAGAAGTGCTGCTGCAAGGAAGTAGGAACATAAAGAGAAATTTCAAGTACAGAATTTTCTGACAGCCCAAAAGTGTTAATGCAGCTCATTTTAACATGGATTAAATTGTTTTCTCTCCAACCATGTTGGCTAAAATAACCTTGTCTTATACCTGAGCTGAAACTGATTGAAATATTCAAACATAAATCTCTCTCTTTTTTTTAATTTGCTAATAAGTTTCTATGGAGTTCTTTAAAAATGATGTTATCAATATGCAAAATTCAGTAGGAATGCAGAAATCAAACAGATAGTCACCATTTATTCTCCCAAGGTAAATGACTGTATTTACAACTGTACTTGTTTTTCTTGTTTATCACTACTATCTTTTATGAGGGTGAGCCATCTATTTTCAGGTTGATATGTAAATTTGATAGAGTGTTGAAGATATTTCAGTTTTCAGTGATGTTTAATAAGGTGGGACTTCCAAAGTGGCTCAGTGGTAAAGAATCTATCTGCCAATGCAGGAGACCCAGGAGACTTGGATTCAATCTCTGGGTCAGGAAGATCTCCTGGAGGAGAAAATGGCAGCTGGTGGCTCACATGGTAAAGAATCTGCCCGCACTGTGGGAGACCCAGGTTTGATCCCTGGTTGGGAAGATCCCCTGGAGAAAGAAATTGCAACCCCCTCCAGTATTCTTGCCTGGAAAATCCCATGGACAGAGAAATCTGGCCTGTCCATGAGGTTACAGAGAGAGACATGGCTACGTGTGTGCACTCAGGTGCACACACACACACACACACACACACACAAAATAAGATAGCTATAGTCAAGTGGGCCTTAGAAAGCATCACTATGATCAAAGCTAGTATAGGTGATGGAATTCCAGTAGATCTATTTCAAATCCCGAAAGATAACACTGTGAAAGTGCTGTACTCAATATGCCAGCAAATTTGGAAAACTCAGCAGTGGCTACAGGACTGGAAAAGGTCAGGTTTCATTCCAACCCCAAAGAAAGGCAACACCGAAGAATGCTCAAACTACTGCAAAATTGCACTCATCTCACACACTAGTAAAGTAATGCTCAAAATTCTCCAAGCCAGGCTTCAGCAATACGTGAACCGTGAAATTCCAGATGTTCAAGCTGGTTTTAGGAAAGGCAGAGGAACCAGAGACCAAATTGCCAACATCTGTTGGATTATGGAAAAAGCAAGAGAGTTCCAGAAAAACATCTATTTCTGCTTTATTGATTATGCCAAAGCCTTTGACTGTGTGGATCACAATCAACTGTGGAAAATTCTAAAAGAGATGGAAATACCAGACCACCTGACCTGCCTCTTGAGAAACCTATATGCAGGCCAGGAAGCAACAGGTAGAACTGGACATGAAAACAACTGGTTCCAAATAGGAAAAGGAGTACGTCAAGGCTATATATTGTCACCCTGCTTATTTAACTTATATGCAGAGTACATCATGAGAAACGCTGGGCTGGAAGAAACACAAGCTGGAATCAAGATTGCTGGGAGAAATATCAATAACCTCAGAGATGCAAATGACACCACCCTTATGGCAGAAGGTGAAGAGGAACTAAAAAGTCTCTTGATGAAAGTAAAAGAGGAGAGTGAAAAAGTTGGGTTAAAGCCCAACATTCAGAAAACAAAGATCATGGCATCCAGTCCCATCACTCCATGGGAAATAGATGGAGAAACAGTGGAAACAATGTCAGACTTTATTTTGGGGGGCTCCAAAATCACTGCAGATGGTGATTGCAGCCATGAAGTTAAAGGACACTTACTCCTTGGAGGAAAAGTTATGACCAACCTAGATAGCATATTCAAAAGCAGAGACATTACTTTGCCGACTAAGGTCCATCTAGTCAAGGCTATGGTTTTTCCAGTAGTCACGTATGAATGTGAGAGTTGGACTGTGAAGAAGGTTGAGCACCAAATAATTGATGCTTTTGAACTATGGTGTTGGAGAAGACTCTTGAGAATCCCTTGGACTGCAAGGAAATCCAACCAGTCCATTCTGAAGGAGATCAGACCTGGGATTTCTTTGGAAGGAATGAATGATGCTAAAGCTGAAACTCCAGTCTTTGGCCACCTCATGTGAAGAGTTGACTCACTGGAAAAGACTTTGATGCTGGGAGGGATTGGGGGCAGGAAGAGAAGGGGATGGCCGAGAATGAGACGGCTGGATGGCATCACGGACTCGATGAGTGAACTCTGCAAGTTGGTGATAGACAGGGAGGCCTGGTGTGCTGCGATTCCTGGGGTCGCAAAGAGTCGGACACGACTGAGCGACTGAACTAACTAGGCTGTTGGCAGTATTTTTAGTTTTTTCAGAAAAAAAAAGATTCAATATACAAGGTACTGCAGTTCATAGTTATACATTTGGTAACACATTATAATTCTTAGAACAACTCACTGGGCTATCTGGTATTGCCCGTTGACTTTGGGCATCAAATGTAAACTCTGAGTTTCATTATTCTCATCTGAAAAATGAAGGCAAGCATATCTCAGTGGGATGCTGAAAAGGTTATAATGAGATAACAAATCTCTTGCTGACCAACAAATACCTGTGGCCTTGCTTGCTCCTCTGATTCCCATCCAGCCAGTAGCCATAGATAAATTTGAAGTATTCAGCTCAAAGTTAACTTCTTCTCTGGAGAGCAAGCTGAGATCATTTGAGAGCACATGAATCAGGAACCACTTGTGGGCGGCCAACAAAAGCAGGTGATAGTGAAACAGATTGAGCTTCACCTGCTCTTAAGGTCACCTGTGAAATATGTCACTGGGATTTACAGGTGCTCCCAGAGCCATACCCTCATGTTGACACTGCAGATAAAGTGAACAGAATTCAGTAAAATGTCTGAAAATGTTTCATTTAGAGCAAAGAGTTTGAATCATGTAAGCGTGGGTTGGGCTTCCCACGTGGTGCTAGTGGTAAAGAATCTGCCTGCCAATTCAAGAGACATAAAAGATATGGGTTTGATCCCTGGGTCTGGAAGATCCCCTGGAGGAGGGCTAGCAGCCCACTCCAGTATTCTTGCCTGGAGAATCCCATGAATAGAGGAGCCTGGTAGGCTACAGTCCGTAGCGTCACAAAGAGCCTGACACAACTGAAGTGACTCAGCACACAAGCATGCAAACCTCAGTTATTTAATATATCTTATTGGACTTATATCTTATTTATACTTTAGAATCTGTAATATCTAAGGCTGTCATCCTAGAGTGGTTTAGGAGTATACTCTGCAATGAGATCAGAGTATTTTATTCCACTCTGCAAATGTCATACTTATTATTTTATATCAATATTATATTACTCTTTTTAACCACATTCTAAATAGTTTCAATATTTCTTTTTTTGACTTACCAGAAATTGATATTGAATGGATAAGGGATATCTTAAAATGGCATATTGATGCTTTTACCATAAAATAACAAAACAGATAAATAGTAGCAAAATAGATCATTTTGCATACTTATCAACTCCAAATTAAGAGCGTATTCATGTTGACAATTTTCTTTCTCCCCTAGAGCATCTGTTTATCTTCATACCAAGATAGCGAACAAGCAATACCAGCTGGACTTCAGGTAAGAGGCTTTGAACTCAGGATTTGATCCTGATATTACAGTGCCTAAGATCCTTGATAATTCTATTTCTCATTTTAAATGAGTGCACTCAAGCACTATTATGAGGATGAATCTTTAAACATAACTTTACAATAGAGTTTTCTTTGATGATAGATCATTTATACGGTACAATAGAGCAGCCATTAGACTTACGTTAGATAGCCGTTAGCCTAGCTATTGAGTGTTTAAAATGTAGCTAATGCAACTAAGGAATTTAATTATCAGCTTTATTGGATTTTAACTAATTGAAATTGAAAAGGCTACATGTGTGTTGATTGTAGCTACCATATTTGGCAACACAGCTCAAGAGGCTATGGCAAAAGGCTAGCTAAAATATCTAAGGGGGGACCTTCAACTTCAAACCATATGTTTCTTGAACTACAGCATGAGAAATATGTACTTAGGAGCCCATTCATTTTTCTCTGAATAGCTACATCATGATAATGAAACATTTAATTATTCATTCATCAAACATTTAGTAACTATTATGGTCCAGCTCGTATGCCAGACACTTGTTATTCAACCATGAATAAGGACAGACATGGACCTTGTCTTCAAGTAGTCTATGGTATACAGGGAAATATAAATAATCACTATCAGAGACGGGAAGAACTATACTAACTACAATATATTATAAGTGTTATGAAGGAAATGAATGTGGGACTGAGTTAAAGAACATGTAGGTTTTTAAGGAGAAGCAGTTTACATCAGATGGATTTGAGGGCTTCTCAACTGAGATGACATATAAAGAAATGACACAAGAAACCAACTCGTTGGAAAAGACCATCATTGGGATAGACTGAAGGAAGGATGAGAAGGGGACAACAGAAGATGAGATGGTTGGATGACATCATCAACTCAGTGGACATGAGTTTGAGCAAACTCTGCGAAATGATGAAGGACAGGGAAACCTGGCATGCTGCAGTCCATGGGGTCACAAAGAGTCAGACATGGCTTAGTGATTGAACAATACAATAAATAAATAAATGAAGCAAAATGGGTGAATAGGGGTTACTCACGTGTACGGATGCAAAGGGAACAATTTCTGAAAGGAAGGAACAGCATAGACAGCAAACCCAGAGATAGGAAAGTGTGTAGCAACTAACAGAAGGTCTGTGTGATTGGAACATGAGTGGTACCAAGAGTGTCATAGACATGATTGCAACTGTAAATAAGAGTAAAATTAGTAGGATCTCATATGATGAATGGAATTATTATTATTACTATCTTAATTAGGAATGCAAAAGAAAGCCATTGTGGAATTTTAAGTAAGGATATAATACAACCTCAAATTTGTTTTTTCCTAAATCATGCTTATTATTTGTAGGAAAAAAAAATTGTAATGTAGAATAATGGCAGTGGGGAGTGAATTAGAAGATTAAAAAGACGTCAGTCAAACTTGTTGGCAACATAGATTTAGTGGTGGTAGCAGAAGTGGAATAAAGTGTTATTGTTCAGTTGCTTGGCAGTGTCTGACTCTTTGTGACCCCATGGACCACAGCACACCAGGCTTCTCTGTCGTTCACCATTTTCCAGAGCTTGCTCACACTCATGTCCATTGAGTTGATGATACCATCAAACCATCTTGTCCTCTCTCCTCACCTTCTCCTCCTACCCTCAATCTTTCCCAACATCAGGGTGTTTTCCAGTGAGTTGGCTCTTCACATCAGGTGGCCAAAGTATTGGAGCTTCAGCTTCAGTGTTAGTCTGTCAGTGAATATTCAGGATTCATTTTTTAGGGTTGACTGGTTTGATCTCCTTGCAGTCCAAGGGCCTCTAGAGAGTCTTCTCTAACTCCAGAGTTCAAAGGGACTGATTCTTTGGCACTCAGCCTTCGTTATGGTCCAACTCTCACATCCATATATGACTACTGGAAAAACCATAGCTTTGACTATATAGACCTTTAACAAGAAAGTAATATCTCTGTTAAATTCACAATTCATACTACTTGCTGGACCAAAGAAGCATCATTTTTAACTTATTCTTAGAAATTACTCAAAGAAACACCCCTAAAATTAATAATGTAAAAATAAGCAAATTAGTAAGTAAGTAAATAAGTAAGTCACTTTGTTATAAGTGGCAGCAGAAATGTTTTTGGGTGCATTTTGATGGGTCACTATCAGGATAGTGTGCTTATTTTACTTACCATTATTAATCCAAAGAATCCATCACCTGAAATTGCACCAATGTCTACAAATAATTTCTAAGACAGAATTTCATTTAAAGCTATATTTTTAAAAGATTGTTCAGTATTAAAATTAATATAAGTTTTCAGGACAAAAATATTTTGGAGATCTAAGACAGTGACATTTATTTTTAGGTCAGTTTGTTTTTCTCCCAATTCTTTTATACAGAGATTTTTGTTATTTTCACAATCAATCAGCTATCTTGTGGCATCTGTTTTATCTGAAAAACAAAGGCATTGGATTGGATGGTCTCTGAAATCTATGTCACATCTCTGTGAACGCTTCAAATAACACTGTGCTAACCAAGAACAACAAGCTCTTTTTCACCAAATTTCAAGAGAAAGGCAGCCATTTGTCTATCTGGTTGTAGGTCTTCACACGTGACTGGAATGTTTGGTGAGTGTATAAGGCCAACTGTGTTTGTATGAAAGCAGGCCAACTCTGACACTAATAGATCAAACATTAAAAAAAATCAATCTGTCACCTTGGGACATCACACTCTCCTGCTTGCTAGTGTAATTTATACAGAGAGTGATAAGTAATATCACTGAATCAGCACTACACAATCGCTCTCACTCTGACTACCCAATATATCTTGGCATACTTTTTAAAAATTAATTATATATCCTATGAATATTCCCTAATGTCTTGTGAGCAATGCTCTCCTAATTCTATCTGTTATTCATTCATACAGAGCAATTTTTAGACACTATGTGCCAACCCCTGTTCTGAGGATAACAGTGAATGGGGCAGACAGTCCTCACAAAGCTTACATTCTCAAGAATGCATTTTAAATCCAAAATAAATATACCTTCATAATAAGGTAAAAGTTCTCCACCAACCACTAATAATTCCAAGTAAATTAGACATTTACTTGCCCAAATGTCATTTAATCCTCCAGAGAATGTGTACAAAAAGCAGAAGATAAGTGAAACTTAAAAGCTCTAAGCTAGGATATGATCCCAGAGACAAGTTTCATTAATATTTATTTACTTATGATGTCACCATAAAGTATAAAACCTTCATTTCCCAATTAAACCATTCCTTTTTCCTAGTAAATATTAAGTTTGTGTCCTAACAAGGCACCAAAAAGGAATTTCAAATCTGTTTACAATGTGATAAAAGAGAATAATAACACTGCTGATGTGTAAACGTTTGTCTGAATCTTACACATGTGATAAATACTCTGGTCTCACCTAGAGCAGGCTCCTAAATCACTCTGTGGTGATGGTGGTGGTGGTGGCGGTCTAGTCACAAGACTGTGTCCAGCTCTTGTGGCCTGCCAGGCTTCCCTGTCCCTAGGACTTTCCAGCAAGAAAGCTAGAGTGGGTTGCCATTTCCTTCTCCAAAATCATTTTATGACTGTCTTTAAATACAATATATTTTACAGAGTAGTAAGATATGATTAAATAATCAAGTAAGATATAGTTAAATATCCAATCTACACAGTCACTAAGTCTAAAAGGAGAACTCATCAGATGTTTTACCTGGGCTTTGTATAGAATCCTGCTTATTTTATCTGGAGTTCTATTTCTAACCCAACCTTCTGTTATGTTTATGCCTACAAACCAAGCACCTCCATTCCATGAAGACACATGAAATTTGTCAATATAGGGAAACTGTTCTTGGAGCTCCTAGACATCTTTGGTGACGTGTTAGGCAAACATCCTTAAGGGCAGGTGGAGCTGAGTCTCCTTCACTAGCACCTGTTTTCATTGGCTACCTACAAGTCTCATCATTCATGAGCTCTGAAACCATCTCAGCTTGCTCTCCACAGAAGATAGTAACCTGGAGCCCAACAGTCACAAATGTCTCTATGGAGACTAGATACAAAGAGTAATGGGCAGAGGTAAGTGCTGGTAAATAAATGGTTTGAAACTAGCTCTAATTAATCATACTGAGGTTGATGTTTTAGGCATCATTTGTTATTTTATTGGTATGCTGTTGGTATAAAAGAGAACATTTTGAGGCACTGATTATCACAAGATGAATGACGTTGGGGACTCCTTTGTAAGGAAATGATTATATAGTAGGTGGCCCAAGAAATATCCTTATAAATAGACCAGGGACAGAACTGCTGGCAGACATACTTAATGGTAAGTGATACCTGAAATATCCTGTTCTTGGGATACTTTCACAGGATGCACCTGCTCTGTCTAGCTTTGCTTACAGGAAATAAATGCATGCTTAGTTGCTCAGTTGTGTCTGACTCTTTGTGACCCCATGGACTTTAGTCTGCGAGGCTCCTCTGTCCCTGGGATCCTCTAGGCAAGAATACTGGAGTGAGTTGTCGTTTGCTCCTCCAGGGGATCTTCCTGACCCAGAAATCAAACCCATGTCTCCATGATCTCCTGCATTTCAGTCAAATTCTTTACCACTGAGCCATCTGGGGAATAAATTGAGGATCTGAATTCATGAGACATGGTTCCTTGGACAATGTTCCTTAAACAATATAACTGATGATGAAAAGAAAGTTTTGTGAAATAAATGTTTCCTGCTATGATCTGAATGTTGAAAGCCTAATGCCCTATCTGATGGTATTTACTAGGTGGAGCCCTTAGGATGATTAGGTCATTACTCTGGTCAGGAAAATGGTTGTGTCAGGAGTCTTGAATCTCATTGACCCCCTTATTTAATAGTCCTGTCTAGCTAATACATAAGGCAGATATTTTATGGATTCAGTAAGGGATGATTAAGGATTAGGCTATATGGTTTCTCTAAATATCTTATCTGCCTCTGGTATGCTGGAGAATACACAAAGTACAACAGACCAAGGAGGTTAAAAAAAAAAAAAGTGACAGTTGCTCAGTTGTGTCTGACTCTTTGTGACCCCAATGGACTGTAGCCTGCCAGGCTCCTATGTCCATGGACTTATCCAGGCAAGAATAGTGAAGTGGGTAGCCATTTCCTTCTTCAGGGGATCTTCCCAACCCAGGGATTGAACCCTGGTTTCCTGCATTGTAGGTGGATTCTGTACTGTCTGAGCTCCCAGGTGGTAGGCTAATGGATGCCTTCTGTTCAATTTGAATTTTGACCAGGAAGAGATTACATTCCTAAGGGATAGAATATAGTAGACATATATCAGTTTACCAGGGTGCTACTTTGTCAAGAAAATTGCCTTGTTGAATGAGTTGGGGGGCTTCCCAGGTAGCACTAGTGGAAAGAAGCCTCCTGCCAATGCAGGACAAGAGACACAGATTTGATCCCTGGGTTGTGAAGACCCCCTGGAGGAGGGCATGGCAACCCATTCCAGTATTCTTGTCTGGAGAATCCCATGGATAGAGGATCCTGGCAGGCTACAGTCCAAAGTCACAAAGAGTCAGATGCATCTGAAGCTACTTAGCACTTAAAAGCACAGTGGGATGGGATTGGACCTGCTACTTATTGAGTGCAAGTTCATGGTTTACATTAATGCAGTCATGATTATCATCTTTTCCAAGGATCTCAAGGACTATAGTTACCTGTATGACTAATGGAGAATAGGTGATATATCTGGCTAAAGTTTTAGAGCTAGCCAGTTTACAAAATTCTTGAGATTTACAGAATCTGGAACAACCAAAATACACTACTCATCACTGTAAAAAATAAGTTAAAAATCTCTTGCAGAACCTGCTCACAGACAAGAAACTCAGAGACAGAGAGGGCTATTTGAGTTTTTGCAATAATCATATTCCTATCCGAAGAACCCTATTGACTCCCCTTAATAATCTCCAAAAAGAAGCTTTAATTGAAATGGGACTCTGAGCAAAAATAATTAATATAGGATTTACCTAAGGCTGTGTCATAGGCAACCCACTCAGCTTTGTAAAATTCTAGAACATCAGCCTAGGCTGGAACTGAGATGTTTTAGCACACTTGCTGTTATTGTCAGCCTGGAGGGTAGTTTGGGTCCAAACCAAAAATAGATTGAAAGCGGAAGGGATCATAGTAAGTAGAAGGAATATTTATAAGTGGGTCATGATCCCAATGAGAAATAGAGCTATACTAGGTCCAGGAAAAACACCACAGAGTAAGGTAATCACACTCTATAAAAAAAATTATTCTATTGAAGTATAGTTTATGTGTATATGTACCGCAGAGGGCTTCCCTGGTGGTTCAGATGGTAAAGAATCTGCCTATAATGCAGGAGACCCTGCTTCAATTCCTAGGTCAGGAAAATCCTCTGGAGAAGGGAATGGCAACCCACTCCAGTATTCTTCCTTGGAGAATTCCATGGACAGAGGAGCCTGACAGGCTACAGTCCATGGATTGCAAAGTCAAACATGACTAAGCGACTAACACTTTCATTTTTCATGTTATTTTCCATTCTGGTTTATCACAGCATATTGAATAGAGTTCCCTGTGCTATAAAATAGGATCCTGTTGCTTATCCATTCTATATGTAATAGTTTGCATCTGCTAATCCCAAACCCCAAATCCATCCCTTCCCCAGCCCCTCCCTCTTGGCAACCACAAGTCTGATCTCTAGTATTATAATACTCTGAATTATACCTCTCAGATCTAGCATTGAATAACAGTTAATGCAGGGAGAAATCTTCAGATTTGTTTGTTCTGGACAAAGGAAACTGAGGCCCCACTGACTTCTAAACTATACATAGAAATTGATCTGGATATTTTGGAGGAAAAAAATATGATAGGCACATAGATGAATTAAGCTATCATTCAAATGCAATTTACAGGTGAAATGACTCATCAAATAATGAATATGATAATATCATAGTCATCAATGACCTGAAAGAAAACTTGTAATTGCTTTGAGGGAGGACTATTAGATATTCTAATCACTGTGGGATCTAATGTCTTTGTATATCGGTATAAAGCTAAAGAACAAGGGTATTGGGTGCCCAGAGGGAGCATAATGCAAAGCCTGGTTGTGGCAGGATCACTGAGCTGTGTGGCTTTGTCGCTGTTCTCTAAAGACCTGGTGATACAGATAAAAAGGGGAATTGCTTTCCCTGTGGTACAACTGCTTGCACTTTCACAGGGGAGGGGAAAAAAAAACACCACCACCACACAATGCCTTATCATTGCTCTAGGGTGCAAAAAAGTGCTGTTGTGTAAGATCTGGAAGCTGTATCTATAACTTTTACTACTGGACACCGAATTTCATATGCAAAAATTTTCTCATCATGACCCAGTAACACAGCATGTGTGATCCATGGGGAAAAGCCTTTCTTGTTGGGAAGGTACTACAAACATTGCTTTAACCTGTCCACCAAAATTATGCAGTAGAGAAGAAAATTGGTACATTTCCACCTTCAGGTTAGTAAAGATTGTGAGAGTCTGATATCCTTGCTCACAATTAAAATAATACCTATGGAAATCAGATGGGCAAAATAAGAAGTGAGTTTGGCTTTAGAAAAACGATACAGAAGGATTCTTCCATCAACACATATAAAAAGATTCAAGTATATATATTAAAAAATCATGCATATGTGGATAATAGAGAAGAAAACACCTAGCTGGTCTAATAAGAGAATAATAACTAAAAAACAAAAACAAAAAAAAACCTTGTTAAAAAAATGTGTTTCTACTTAAAATTTTATAAAAATGAATCCCTAATCCCATTTGAATGATTCAAATTCTGGTCAGTTTATGGTGTTAGGGAACTTTTGTCTTTTGCATAATATAGTGTTGAACAATGAGAAGACATGAGACAAATATGTGGCAAGTAGGAATTGACCAGGGCTTCCCTGGTAGCTCAGCTGCAAGAATCTGCCTACAGAGCAGGAGACCCTGGTTCAATTCCTGGGTTGGGAAGTTCCTCTGGAGAAGGGATAGGCTACCCAGTCCAATATTCTGGGGCTTCTCTGGTGGCTTATCTGGTAAAGAATCACCTGCAATAGGAGAGACATGAGTTCAATCCCTGGGTTGGGAAGATTCCCCTGGAAAAGGGAATGGAAACCCACTCTAGTATTCTTGCCTGGAGAATCCCCATGGACAGAGGAGCCAAGCTGGGTGGGCTACAGTCCATGGGATTGCAAAGATCTGGACATGACTGAGCGACTAAGCACAGCACAGCACAGGGATTGACCAAGGTCAGAGGATGCCTTGGGAAGAAAGTGGTTAAAATACAATTCTGTTGGTACTGATGAACCTATTTGCAGGGCAGGAATAGAGATGCGGATGAGAGTAAACCTGTGGACACAGTTGCAGGGGAGGGTGGGATGAACTGAGAGACATTATGCATTGACATATATATAACATATATATAAATACATATATGTTATATATATATAGATATAGATATAGATATAAAATAAACTATCATGTATAAAATAGCTGGTGGTGGTGGTGAAGTCGCTCAGTCGTGTCCGACTCTTTCCGATCCCGCGGACTGTAGCCCACCAGGCTCCTCCATCCATGGGATTCTCCAGGCAAGAATACTGGAGTGGGTTGCCATTTCCTTCTCCAGGGAATCTTCCCGACCCAGGGATCGAACCTAGGCCTCCAACATTGGAGGCAGAGGCTTTAATCTCTAAGCCACTAGGGAAGCCCTGGGAGGCTACTATATAGCACAGGGAGCTCAACTCAGTGCTCTATGATGACCTTCCGGGTGGAACTGAGATATTGGGAGAGGCTCAAGAAGGAGCGACTATATGTATACATACAGCTGATTCAAGTTGTATGGCAGAAACTAACACAACATTGTAAATAAATAATACTCCATTTAAAACAAACAGAACAGTTTTGTGATTTTTGGACCTACTCCTGGCAAGAAAAAAAAATGTGTTTTTAGTACAGATAATAATGGCAGATGTCCTGGAAAAGTATTTGCCAAGGAAATATTTGCCAAGAGAACAGTATTTGCCAAGAGAGTCCTTATCTGTGGAATTTCAACAGATTGTGTGTTCTCCATATGGAACAGTTCATACTAAATACTTCATCTGAAATCTGTGAATCTATGGTGAGTCTCCACACAGGTATTTTTCTCTTTGAGATGCCTGTTCATGTCTTTTGCCCATTTTCCTATTGTTTTATAGGGAAATTTCTATTTATTCTAGATAGTAATTATCAGTTGTTGGTAATTTAGTCATGAAGTAGTGTCCAACTCCTTGCCACACCATGAACTGTAGCCTGCTGCACTCCTCTGTCCATGAGATTTCCCAGAAAAGAATGCTGGAGTTGGTTGCCATTTACCTTTCCAGGGAATCTTCCTCAATCAGGGACTGAACCCTGGTCTCCTGCATCACAGGAAAATTCTTTAATGCCTGAGCCACCAGGGAAGCCCAAAGAAAGATAACCAACACAGAATCCCTACATCAATAAATTCTCTAAGGTAAGGATACTGGAGTGGGTGGTCATTTCCTTTTCCAGAGGATCTTTCTGACCCAAGGATTTAACTTGGGTCTCCTGCACTGTAGGCAGATTCTTTACTGTCTGAGCCACCAGGGAAGCAGTTATCAGTTAGTTCAGTTCAGTCATTCAGTTGTGTCCGACTCTTTGCAACCCCATGGACTGCAGCATGCCAGGCTTCCTTTTCCGTCACCAACTACCGTTGCTTGCTCAAACTCATGTCCATTGATCTGGTGATGCCATCCAACCATTTCGTCCTCTATCGTCCCCTTCTCTTCCCACCTTAAATCTTTCCCAGTATCAAGGTCGTTTTAAATGAGTCAGCTCTTCACATCAGGTGGCCAAAGTATTGGAGTTTCAGCTTTAACATCTGTCATACCAATGAATATTCAGGACTGATTTCCTTTAGGATGGACTGGTTGGATCTCCTTGCAGTCCAAGGGACTCTCAAGAATCTTCTCCAACATCACAGTTCAAAAGCATCAATTCTTTGGCACTCAGCTTTTTTTATAGTCCAACTCTCACATCCATACATGACTACTGGAAAAACCATAGCCTTGGCTTGATGAACGTTTGTTGGCAATGTAATGTCTCTGCTTTTTAATATGCTATCTAGGTTGGTCATAACTTTCCTTCCAAGGAGTAAGCTTCTTTTAATTTCATGACTTCAGTCACGATCTGCAGTGATTTTGGAGCCCCCCCCC
>SJYF01000517.1:4778024-4789027 GCA_006410515.1 Procapra przewalskii
GTACTTGAACATTTACAATCTTTTCATATGATATTATTTAATTCTGACAGTAAAATGATCCATTATATAATATCGTCCCCTGTTTTAAAGATGAGGAATCTAGAATACGAAAGGCACGTTATAGGACTGGGGTCGGAGGCTAAATTCTAAAGAGGAGACCATGCTTGCTCAGAAGACCAGAAAGTCAGTCCTTTTCTACTTACTATAGCCCATTTTATCCAGAAAACTATTTGGGATGCTGATTTGTCAGCTAATATAAAGATAGTAATTGCAATTCTTCATTGAGTGAAAGGGACATCTCTTTTTCTAACGTTTCCACAGCTGAAGCCTCTACTCAGAATTACAAGAACAATTGGCATGCCACATGTTTCCCAAGACATTTTAGAATAGACTTTCACAAGGGAGTCAACTTTATCACTTCATCGCCAATAGACTCATATAGAAGACTGTGTCTGGTGAACTAAGTGCTTGGGTTGAGGAATGCCATTGGTTTTAAGACAAAAAAAAAAAATCTCATCCACATGTTATAAGGGAATTAGATGTCAAGACTAGTTGTTAAATCATGCTGAGCATTACTAATTCAGTAAAGCTGTTATTTGCTGCACACTAAGACAGGTAATTAGGAACACGTCCATGAGTAATTTTGAAATGTGACAACTCACTTGATAATCATCATCAGTGTATCTTTAGTTGCTGAAAATGGCAAAGAATCCCCTTGAAATGCTCACTGTTACTCATTTCCATAGGCTGAGAACATAGTTTAATTATTCATGACTTAAAATTACACCATGCTCAGTCAAATTGAATGCATGATATATGCCCTGGAATTCAAGCCGCTCAGTGTTTCTGGTGATTGTCAGATCCTAACAGCATCAGATTAATAAATGTGTGTAAGCATGTTTTGCCTTTTCAACTAGTTTACTATGTGTGCCACTTAGGGCTTATCATTTTCTTTCTTTATTAGAAAACTTTATGAATAAATCAAGGCTGAAATCTGGAGAGTGCTATAAAAGACCCTTTCAAACTACTTTGCAGGTTCATTCACCCCCCATCCCTCAAAACTCTTTGAGATTTTATTTTCTGTGCCCCTTTCTCTTTTCTCTTGTTAGAAAACACATTCTTCTTGAGATCTTCAAGACTCCACAACTTTCACTTTCTCTGTCAATCATGTCTGATCCTTTTTATCTCACTCCTTGCCAGTTTGGTCTGCCTTACCTAGTAGTTTGTGAGTTTTGACTGTAAGCTTCCAGAGCAGTGATGTTTTTCATAGAATTAGCGGGAAGTATTTCAGTTCGTTGTTTCTCTGTTCATCCTTCCCACTAGGATGTTAGGTTCCTTTGGTTTGCAGATGTCTTAATCATCGTTTTTCCAGTGTCTCGTGCAGTGATAATGTATAGTAAATGTTCGATTAATGTGAACTTGAAGTAGCAGCAAAAAGCACTTCATTCTTCCAGTGACCCTGCCCCTTAAGAATTATTCTTTCACTTGATTTCAGTTATTTCAAATGTATTGTGACTTGTTTTATGGTCAAAATTACAGTCTAATTTGTGGAAAGTTTTCTGTACACTAAGAATATATATTCTACTGTCTATTGTTCTGGGATGAAATAGTCTACAGCTGTCTTTTAAGACTACTTTGTTTATACACACTGCTAGGCTTCCCTGGTGGCTCAGAGGTTAAAGCATCTGCCTGCAATGCAGGAGACCTGGGTTCGATCCCTGTGTTGGGAAGATCCTCTGGAGAAGGAAATGGCAACCCACTCCAGTATCCACACCTGGAGAATCCCATGGTCAGAGGAGCCTGGTGGGCTACAGTCAATGGGGTCGCAAAGAGTCGGACACGACTGAGCAATTTCACTTCACTTCACTTCATATATAAAATAGATAACCAAGAAGGACCTACTATATAACACAGGGAACTATATTCAACATTTGTAATAACCCATAATGGAAATGAATCTGAAAAGAAATATATATAAAACTGAACCACTTTGCTATATACCTGAAACTAACATAACATTGTAAATCAACTATACTTCAGTAAAAAAAAGAGTAGTTCTTTTTATAATATTGTTCAGATTTTCTATTTTCTTGCGGGTCTTCTGTCTAATTGTTCTATTTTTATTGAAACTGAGGCACTGATGTTCAGTGATTGTTGTAGAATTGTCTATTTCTCCAGTCCGGGTAGTTTTTGCTTTCTGTATTATGCCATCTAACCACAATGGCATGAAATTAGAAATTAATAGCAGAAAAAATATACAGTGAGATATTAAAGTATGTGGAAATCAAGCAACACATGCATAAGTAATAAATGAGTGATAAGAATCACAGGGAAATTAGCAAATAATTTGGGAAGGATGAAAATATAAACAGCATACTAAAAGTTATGGAATGCATCAAAAGAAGAAAATCAGACAGAAATGTGTTAAAATTTTTTTGTTATTGATAGATCAATTTCTCTGACATGAAAACCTCTGTGTGTATGTAAAATCAAGTGACATAATAGTATGTACAAGATGATTCCATTGTCGTTTTTAAAGTTCCTGTTGTCATGAAATTTATCTTAGAGGGAGAAACTTAGAAAGCAAAATAAATGTGAAAATAACTTTAAAAATTTTTTTCCTACTTTGAGTTTGAGGAATCACAATTTAGAGAGGTTAGTTCAATAGCCCAGGTTCACATAGGTAGGAAGTGATTTTCTTTGCACTCTTGTGGTCAACATCTTCCTAAAGAAGACAACTGGGGGCTACAGCAGAGATCCCAGAAGAGTGGGGAGTTAGTGGCAGTTTTTCTAGGACTCAGAGATTTCAGAATGAATATGTGGGGAAAATCTGTTCTTTAGGCAGAGTTAATCTTAGAAGATAATCTATTTCAAGTTATAGCATTTTTGCCATTTTGCAGTGGTATTTTTGTAGAACATAAAAATGTCTATTTCAGTGCCATGTGAGCATAACTTTATATAGAATGTGAAAGTATGGGGCGAGGGGAGGAAGTGCTGGCTGCTATATAGCACCACAGAGGCGAAATGCTCTGAACATGGTGCCCGTCCTCAGAGATTAAAGGTGAAACCAAGCTCTGTGCTGTGAGGAGACCATACAGTTGATCATCTGTTCCGGCGCACCTGTCCACACAGATATTGTACCCACCACCTGTTGTGACATTTACATCTACACCCACTCAGCGTTTCCTGTTGATAGCTCACAGGAGCCATCATTCCTCTCTTAGTCCATCATACCCAGCACAGTTAAGAGAGATTTAACCTTGACAAGATGTTAATTAAAGGAGACATGGAAGCAAATAACGCAAGACAAATATTCCTATTCTTCATGCATGGTGAGAGTTCAGTTCCTGGCAATGTGTGTACTTCCAACTCAGCTCGAAATCTTGGAATCTCACTATTGATTGTGGTCGTGTTACATATTCTGAGCCACAGCCTCAGTGATTTATCCAGTCAAATGGGAGAATAATGTGTTACTGCTGAAGGACTGAGTTTGAACTTGTGATCTGCTAATATTTTCAGCACTCCACCAATATCAGCCTCTGTTTAGTAGTAAATCTATGACTTGGACTTGCCCTGTTTACACAGAAGAAAGATTAACTGTTATACCAAATGGCTAAATATTTAAGACTGAAAAATTTTTTCCCTCCTTGTCAGGTTATACAAGTTGGAACAGCCATGTTATTCATAATGTTTTGATCTGTAGATATATTCACTGACTAGTAATAATCACTGTGTTGATTTGATTTTTCTCTTCCTTGCTAAAGTTTTCTTGAGATATTCTTACTTACATATTGATTGAAAAATTAATTGAAAAATTATTATTTTAACAAAATACTTGCAACAGTGGTGTTACATGGGTGCCATCTAGGGTAGGGATCGATCATGGGAGGCTGCACTGTATGGCTCAGGGTCCCTTTGTAGATGGCACAAATGGTGAAGAATCTGCCTGCCAATGCAGGAGACGCAAGAGAAGCAAGTTTGGTTCCTGGGGTTGGGAAGATTCCCTAGAGAAGGAAATGGCAACCCACTGTAGTATTCTTGCCCAGATAATCCCATGGATAGAGGAGCTTGGCGGGCTACAGTCCATGAGGTCATAAAGAGTTGGACATGACTGACCACACATATGCACACACACACACACACACACACACTCTTGACTTAAAACAGACAAGTGCAGTTTTAAGATCTCTTGCATATTTTGAGAAGCCATGTAATAATTCATTTGACTAAAGAATTGTATAATCTTTAAAAGAATTTTAAAGCTACAACCCTGTAAATGTTTCTAAAACTTTAGTGTTGCATATAGTTGAAGACCAATGAGGGGATATGCCTTGGAATAGTTTTCTCAATATTTTAATGTAAAAAGAAAAAGAAACTTTATTTTCTCATGGTTCCTAACATTGTCCTTGTGAATGAGCAGCCTACATATATGCTGGCTAAATATACAAATAAATAAATAGAGAAAAAGAAAAAAAGAGAAAAATACAGAGTGAAAGCAAAAAGAAATCACTAGTTGTGATTTCTACTATAACAAAGACTACAAACTAGGTGATTTAAAACAAGAGAAATTTATTTTCATAGAATTCTGGAAGCTAGTCATCTGAAACCAAGGTTTTGGCAGCATAGGGATCCCTCCAGAGAGGATGCTTCCTCTGCCTCTGCCAGCTTCTGGGAGTCCCAGATGTTCCTTGGCTCATAGATGCTTCATTCCAAACTCTGTCTTCACAAGGCATTCTCCTGGTGCATCTGCCTTTATAGCATCATATGTCTTCTTATAAGGACAGCAATCACATTGAAATAAAGACCCACCTTACTCCCGTATGTACTTAGCTAAGCTTAACTCTTATTTGCAATGATATTATTTCAAAATAAGGTCACATTCTGAGTTTCTGGGCGGGGAGTAGGACTTGAACGTATCTTTTTGACAGACACAAATCACCCCACTAGCACACACTGTCTCTAAGAATTCAAGGTCTGTTCTTTGGAGAAAGCACTGGGCTTTAAATAGTGACCACAGGCAGTGTTGGCCACAGGACTGGCTCAGGGCTGACTTTCCTGGAAAACAAAACAACCTTCAGATGAACTGAAATGAGTCAAACCCCATCTTCCCACCCAAGTTCTCTTTACTGACTGCCTGAAAACTCTGCTGGAAGTATTCTCTTTGAATGGATTTTTTGTGTTTATTACAATTCGATATCTCTTGACAGAATAATGCTTTGAACTGCGTTTGGCTTTGGTTTTGTTTTCTTGTTGTTGTTGTTTTAATATATCCTAAGAATAAATGCATTTAACCAACATTTTTTCCTAAGGGCAATTTTTTAGTTTCTGATATACAGGACATTAGGGCAGTGAAAGTGTTAGTCACTAAGTCGTGTCCGACTCTTTGCAGCCCCATGGACTGTAGCCCGCCAGGCCCCTCTGTCCATGGAATTTTCCAGGCAAGAATACTGGAGTGGGTTGCCACTGCCTTCTCCATGGGATCTTCCTGACCCAGAGACTGAACCCACATCTCCTGCATCTCTGGCATTGGCAGACAGGTTCATTACCAGAGGAGCCAAAAGGGAGTTCCTGTTATGCTGAATGGGTGCTAATGGGTGCTAAGTCTACAAATAACATTAATTTACTTTTTAAATGGCATTATGACCCTGGTTTTACTCTTCATTTATTTATTTAATGTTTTTTTCTTGCTTCTTATGTAACTCCCTGAAAGTCACGCATCTGAGAGACCAAAGAAAATAAAATTGTACTTCATAGATGTTTTATTATTAATTAACTGGACAGCAGAAATATTGTCTTAAACAAGTATGTGTCTATTAAGAATGTTTTCCTAAAGTTGTATGTTATTTTTAAAGCCCCAAATGTATTTGTTTTTAAAAGCAATTCAATAACAAAATCAACCCAATCAAAAAGTGGGTAGAAGATCTAAATAGACATTTCTCCAAGGAAGACATAAGATAACCAACAGGCACATGAAAAGATGCCCAATGTCTTTGATTACTCTTGTTGTTGTTTAGTCATTAAGTCATGTCTAATTATTTTGCAACCCCCTGAACTGTAGCCTGCCAGACTCCTCTGTCTATGGATTTTCCAGACAAGAATATCGCAGTTGGTAGCCATTTCCTTCTCTAAGGGGTCTTCCTGACCCAGGGACTGAACCCTCATCTCCTGCATTGGCAGGCATATTCTTTACCACTGAACCACTAGTTAATAACTAGAGAAATGCAAATCAAAACTACAGTGAGGTACCTCCTCACACTGGCCAGAGTAGCCTTCTTTAAAAAGTCTATAAATAACAAATGCTGAAGGGCTATGAAGAAAAGGGAACCCTCCTACACTGCTGGTAGGAATGCAAACTGGTACAGCCACTATGGAGAGCAGTTTGGAGGCACCTCAAAAAACTAAAAGTAGACTTGTCATATGATCTAGTAATTCCACTCCAGGGCATATACCTGGAAAAGGCTAGAAATCAAAAAGATACATGCACCCTGTGTTCATAGCAGCATTATTCATGGTAGCCAAGATAGGAGGCAACCTATCAGATGAACGTATAAAGATATGAAATATATGTACACACATATGGATGGCCAAAAAGTTCTTTCATTTTTTTATGTAACACTTATGGAATATGACTCAGACATAAAAAAGAATTAAACAATTCCATTTGTAGCTAGATGGATGGACCTAGAGATTATCATACTAAGTGAAGTAAGTCAGAAACAGAAATACAAATAGAATATGATATCACTTGTATATGGATTCTAAAATAAGATACAAATGAACTTAACTATGGACCAGAAATGGACTCACAGACATAAAGAGAAGACTTGTGGTCACCAAGGGGAAGCTGGCAGGGGAGGGTTGGATTAGGAGTTCAGGACTACCAAGTGCAGTGATGTGAAGCCCCAAAAGATAAAGTCTGTCACTGTTTCCCCATCTATTTTCCATGAAGTGATGGGACCAGATAACATGCTATTAGTTTCCTGAATGTTGAGTTTTAAGCCAACTATTTCACTTTCATCAAGAGGCTCTTTAGGTTTTCTTCACTTTCTGCCATAAGGGTGGTGTCATCTGCATATCTGAGGTTATTGATATTTCTCCTGGCAATCTTGATTCCAGCTTGTGCTTCCTCCAGCCCACCATTTCTCATGATGCATATAAGATAGATAGGCAGAGTGACAAAATACAGCCTTGACATATCCTTTCCCTATTTGGAAACAGTCTGTTTCATGTCCAGTTCTAACTGATGTTTCCTGGCCTGAATACAGATTTCTAAGAGGCAGGTCAGGTGGCCTTGTATTCCCATCTCTTTTGGAATTTTCCACAGTTTGTGGTGGGTGACCCACATAGTCAAATGCTTTCGCATACTCAACAAAGCAGAAATAGATGTTTTTGTGGAATTCTCTTGCTTTTTTGATGATGCAACATATGTTGACAATTTGATCTCTGGTTCCTCTGTCTTTTCTAAAACCAGCTTGAACATCTGGAAGTTCATGGTTCACGTACTGTTGAAGCCTGCCATGGAGAATTTTGAGCATTACTTTGCTAAGGTGTGAAATGAGTGCAATTGTGCATTAGTTTAAGCATTCTTTGGCATTACCTTTCTTTGGGATTAGAATGAAAACTGACCTTTTCCAGTCCTGTGGCTACTGCTGAGTTTTCCAAATTTGGTGAATTATGGAGTGCAGCACTTTCACAGCATTATCTTTTCTTTTTTAATTTTTATTTATTATTATTATTTCCCTGCATTATAATACTGTATTTGTTTTGCCATACATTGACATGAATTGGCCACAGGTGTATCCGATCTCCCAATGCCGAAGCCCCTTCCCACCTCCCACCCCATATCATCTCCCTGGATCATCCCGTGCGCCAGCCACAAGGATCCTGTATCCTGTATTGAACATAGACTGGCGCTTCGTTTCTTACATGATAGTATACATGTTTCAATGCCATTCTCCCAAACCATCCCACCCTCTCCCTCTCCTAGATGTCCATCAGCAGATGAATGGATAAGAAAGCTGTGGTACATATACACAATGGAGTATTACTCAGCCCTTAAAAAGAATAAATTTGACTCAGTTCTAATGAGATGGATGAAACTGGAGCCGATTGAGTGAAGTAAGCCAGAAAGAAAAACACCAATACAGTGTACTGACACATATATATGGAATTTAGAAAGATATTAGTGATGACTCTCTATGTGAGATAACAGAAGAGACACAGGTATAGAACGGACTTTTGGACTCTGAGCATTATCTTTTATATATTTATTTATTTCACTTTACAATACTGTATTGATTTTGCCATACATTGGCATGAATCCACCACGGGTATACATGAGTTCCCAATCCTGAACTCCCCTCCCACCTCTCTCCCCATATCATTTCTTTGGGTCATCTAGGTGCACCAGCCCCAAGCATCCTGTATCCTGTATCAAACCTAGACTGGTGATTCATTTCTTACATGATTCATTTCTTACATGATAGTATACATGTTTCAATGCCATTCTGCCAAACACAGATGTATAGAGCATTATCTTTTAGGATTTGAAATAGCTCAACTAGAATTCCATCACCACCTCTAGCTTTGTTTGTAGTGATGCTTCCTAAGGCCCACTTGACTTCACATTCCAGGATGGCTGGCTCTAGGTGAGTGGTCAGACCATCATGATTATCTGGGTCGTGAAGATCTTTTTTGTACAGTTCTTCAGTTCTTGCCACCTTTTTATTTTGGGGGCTCCAAAATCACTGCATATGGTGACTGCAAGCCATGAAATTAAAAGATGCTTGCACCTTGGAAGAAAAGTTATGATCAACCTAGACAGCATATTAAAAAGAAGAGACATTAGTTTGCTAGCAAGGTCTGACTTGCAAAGCTCTGTTTTTTCCAGTATTCATGTATGAATGTGAGAGTTGGACTATAAAGAAAGCTGAGCACCAAATAATTGATGCTTTGAACTGTGGTGTTGGAGAAGACTCTTGAGAGTCCCCTGGACTGCAAGGAATGCAACCAGTCCATCCTAAAGGAAGTCAGTCCTGAAAATTCATTGGAAGTACTGATTTTGAAGCTGAAACTCCAATATTTTGACCATCTGATGTAAAGAACTGACTCATTGTAAGAGACCCTGATGCTGGGGAAGATTGAAGGCAGGAGGAGAAGGGGGTGACAGAGGATGAATTTGTTGCATGGCAACACCGACTCAATGGACATGAGTTTGAGTAAACTCTGGGAGTTGTTGATAGACAGGGAGGCCTGACATGCTACAGTCCGTGGTGTTGTAAAGAGTCAGACACGACTGAGTGATTGAACTGAACTGACTAGCAGATGTAAAATATTATGTATAGAATGGATACATAACAAGGCCCTATTGGGAAATATGTTTAATACCCTATAATAAACTATAATGGAAAATAATTTTTAAGTATAAAGAACTCTCACTAATGGAAAGAATTTTGACCTGAGAGACTCCTACTGCTATGTCTTATCATTATGGATAGATCTTTATTTTACAAAATGTAAATGAATCAGCTTATTAATCACCATGGTATAAGATACCAGCTCCTCCAATCACATTCTTTCCTTTTTGTCCATGGAACATATAGAAGTAGTGGGACCAGAAAAAAGATCAGTTCTCTGCAAGGTGATAAACTTATATGGCCCTCAGGGTTGTTTTTCAGTCGCTCAATCATGTCTGATTCTTTGTGACTCCATGGACTGCAGCATGCTAGGCTTCCCTGTCCTTCACTATCTCCCGGAGTTTGCTCAAACTCTAATCTGTTGAGTCAGTGATATCAGCCAGACTTCTCATCCTCTCTTGTCCCCTTCTCCTGTCCTCAGTCTGCCTCCCAGCATCAGGGTGTTTTTCAGTGAGTTTTTCCAGGTGGCCATTGTATTGGAGATTCAGCATCAGGGCCTCAGAGTATTGGCCCATTATGGTTTATTTTATCTGCTTTTCAAAATGTTTGATCAGATAGAACAGGACAATTGTGTCAGACTCATACATGCCCTATTTCTGTGCACAGTCCTGTGTTTTGACAATAGAACAACAAATCCTAAGGGATCACACTACTGATCAGAAAAGTGCATCTTCCATTAACTAGTCAGCAGATTCTCCAAGAGCTACAAAGTCCTGGAAACCATGTGTAATAGTGAAATTAATTAAATGTATGCCAAAAGAAGATACTCCAGGCTCTGTCAGAAAGAACACTGTAATGTTCTTGTGGTCACCTTCCTGCCTCCCTGCTGTGCTTCTTCTCATACACATCAGGCACTGGGTCTCTTCTGAGTCTGCATTCTTTTTGAAGCCAATATAGTGAGCCTTTGAGTCAGTTGATTCAGGGCTGTTAATTCTCATTTCTGTGAGGATTTTCTATTTTATTTTATTTTATTTTATTTTTTCACATTTTTAAAATACTTTATTCGATGTTACAATACTGTATTAGTTTTGCCATACATTGACATGAATCAGCCACAGGTGCACATGATCTCCCAATGCCGAAGTCCCCTCCCACCTCCCACCCCATATCATCTCTCTGGATCATTCCGTGCACCAGCCCCAAGCATCCTGTATCCTGTATTGAACATAGACTGGTGCTTCATTTCTTATACAATAGTATATATGTTTCAATGCCGTTCTCCCAAATCATCCCACCCTCCCCCTCTCCCTCAGAGGCCAAAAGTCCGTTCTATACGTCTGTGTCTCTTTTGTTGTCTCACATACAGGGTCATCATTACTATCTTTCTAAATTCCATATATATGTGTCAGTATACTGTATTGGTGTTTTTCTTTCTGGCTTACTTCACTCTGTATAATTGGCTCCAGTTTCATCCATCTCATTAGAACTGATTCATATTTATTCTTTTTAAGGGCTGAGTAATATTCCATTGCATATATGTACCACAGCTTTCTTATCCATTCATCTGCTGATAGACATCTAGGTTGTTTCCATGTCCTGGCTATTATAAACAGTGCTGCAGTGAACATTGGGGTACATGTGTCTCTT
>SJYF01000518.1:63528-80628 GCA_006410515.1 Procapra przewalskii
AATAATAATAATAATAAAAATTAAAAAAATAAAAAGGTTATATGATAAAATTATAAGGAAAATACAAAAAAATAAACTTATTTGAGAGCAAAAAAAAAATAATAAGTTGAGAATAAAACCAGTTTTATGAGGTTGATCTAAGGATTATACATGAAATATTTGATACTTTGGAGGCAGTGAATGTTTTATATCTGTGATTCAATTGATGGGGGTCAAGGAAAGGCTTCATGGAATATGTGGATAGACTTTGAAAGATAAGTGAAGTGTCAGTTGATAAAGGGCAAAATATGTTTAATGGAAAAGTGGGTAGAGATAGAAAGCTATGCAAAAGGAACAGGATCATCAAAAGCACAAAGAAAAACAGGAAATTTGGGGATACCTTCAGGGAATTGGTGAATGTAGTTCACATTAGGTCAAGCATGGGTATGAGAAAAGAAATAGTATTAAAAAAAGAGCAAGGTTTAAAAAGGTGATTTAAACCATCTTCTTGTGGACTATCAATTACAGAAAGAGGAGTTAAATTCAAATTGCACATATTGTTTGATTTGCTGTGCATCACCTTTATAAATTTACTTAATGAATGCTTGCTTGTGTTGCTACTAAGCCAATTAAGCCATGTTCAGAAACCAGTTTTCTATTTTTTACAGTGTTTCAGAATCATATTGTTTATGACTTACTTGGAAAGTAGGCTGAGTTTTTCTTATTTTTAGTTTAAAAGTATATCACTTCTAAGCCATTATTTTTGTTGATGTTATCTAACATTTGGTATTAGAGCTAAGTGACTGATTACATAAAAATTTAGAGATTTTTACTGAAAGTTATGGAAATGAGTATGAGCACAATTTTGGGAGGTGGGAAGGGGCTTCGGCATTGGGAGATTGGGTACACCTGTGGCCAATGCATGTCAATGTATGGCAAAACAAATACAGTATTGTAATGTAGGGAAATACTAATAATAATAAAAATTAAAAAAAAAGAAAAAGTCTTAGCAAATGGTTAAGTGCATGATTCAGAGCCATAGATGTATTTTATACTTTTTTCAGTTTTGTCATTAAAATCATGGTAACATTTATGGAAAAAAAATAAGCAGTAACAAAACATCACCATACTTGGGACTGTAGAATGGGTTTGCTGTCACTGAAACTTTCATTTCTGAATTCAATTAAATACTGTTGAAGCTTGTAAAAAAAAATTCACAGTAGGATAAGTGATATCTGGGTGACATAAGAAGAAATCAAATGATCCATAAACTTTTGGTTTTAATCTAAGGTTCAATTTCAGATTATATTGGGTGAGTGGCATGACTCTGTTGTGTTTTAATTTTCTTGTATGCAAAGTGGTAGAAATATTTAATACTTTGTAGAGAGAGCGTATAGAATAGAGACTTAAGAGTAAAAACTCTTTGATCAGATTGTGTAGATTTTAAAGCTGGCTCTCCTTTGTGGTGGAGTCTTTGGCATGCTCCTAGATCTCCATGGTTAGCTGGTGAAAGTTGCTATATAACACAGGGCGCCTAGCTTGGCACTCTGTGATGACCTAGAAGGGTGGGATGGGAGGGAAGGGATGGAGGTTCAAGAGGGAGGAGACATTATATATTACAATATGTATCATTGTGGCTGATTTGCCTTGTACTGCAAACAACAACACAACATTGTAAAGCAGTTTTCTTCCAATTAAAAAAAAAAGTCCTGTTGTTTTAGCTACTGGGAATGCTCATTGCAAACAGCACTAAGCTGCCAGCCCCTCTTGATTGGCAAAATTGCAGTGAGACCCCTTGCCCAAATTCACTGTTCCCATGTGAGGTCACATCTACTTACTGATTAAGGTGGTGGCATAGAGGCATGACCATTTTTTGCCCAGTGCAGGATAACTCTCATGGGCCATTTTTGCTTCAGCATTTTTTGATGAAGTCTGTTGTTCAACTTGCATCACAGATGAACTTCTCCCTCTGCTCACTTCTGATTCCTCCTCCCTACCATAGATATTGATATTAGGCTATTCCCTAACAAACATTCTTCAAAAGAAACCTCATAGCAGATTCTAATTCCCAGGGAACTCATTCTGCAACAGTTGGTTCCTGGTGTGGCTTGGGAAAGCAGATGATTGTGTTTTGTAATAAAACTGGTTGATACTTAGCTGGCAACATCAGCTCCATCACTGGAAGTAGGCGGACCACAGACAGTCCTAGGCACATGGTGGTGGTCTGTAGTCACAGCTTTTGAGGACATGAAGCTGAGTTGGTAAAATGATGGAAGGACAGGAACTATGATCTGCATCTCAAGCATTCAAAAAGTATAAGGGAAAAGTAATTGTAAGGACAGTGAGACTGGATGGCTCTTACTAAGCTCACTTGACACTCAAAAAAAGATTACAAAAGGACTGAAACCAATCAATAGCCAATGGAAAGCCAGTGTGTAAGCCAATAGGCCTTCTTTATAACTTACAAGTGGACTTTATCTCCTATAGAGAGAGGTCAGGCATAGTACATAATCATCAGAGTAGCTAAACTTCAAAGAAGGTTAAACTCCTAGTCAATGCAAGTCTGCTCTGAAAGAACAGGATCCTAACATATGTAGTGGGAACATCTGCCTTGTTGCCCTGTGCTGCTCCTGCAATGCTCAGTTGCTCAGTCATGTTTGACTCTTTGTGATCCCATGGACTGTAGCCTGCCACCCTCCTCTGTCCAAGGGATTTTCCTAGCAAGAATATTGGAGTGAGTTGCCATTTCCTCCTCTAGGGGATCTACCTGACCTAGGGATCAAAACCACACCTTTGCATCTCCTGCATTACAGGCACATTATTTACTAATGAGCTACTAGCAAGCCCCCGGCTTGTTTCCCCAAAATCTTAAATGCTTACATTTCCCTGAAACCTCTGAGCCTGCAGACCTGGCCAGCTTTCTCCATATCTATTCACCTTCGACTGAAGAAATGCCCCCCCCCCCCACCATTTAAAACATAATTAACTAGATGATGTATAGCATAAACAACCTGTGAAGTACTGAGCTTGAAAATGGAGGAAAGGAACTGTATCCAAAAAAGCTGCAAAACCTCAATAGCCTGGATAGGCAGAAACCAAATAACTGCACATTAGACTGAATTCTGAGGATGCTTAATCAAAAGAATAGACACATAAGAATGGAGAAAGGAGTTTAATGATTTAACTTTCCAAGATAACAGAATTTATAACCTATCCAGGACCTAGGGAGCTTACTGTTGCTCAGATCATTAACTCCTTATTGCAAAATTCAGATTTAACTAGAAGAAAGTAGGGAAAACCACTAGACGATTCAGGTATGAACTAAATCAAACCCCTTACAATTATACAGTGGAAATGACAAATTGATTCAGGGATTAGATCTGATAGAGTGCCTGAAGAAATATGGACAGAGGTTTGTGACACTGTACAAGAGGCAGTGATCAAGAGCATCCTCAAGAAAAAGAAATGCAAAAATGCAAAATCGTTGTCTGAGGAGGCCTTACAAATAGCTGTGAAAATGAGAAGCTAAAGGCAAAGGGGAAAAGGAAAGATATACCCATTTGAATGCAGAGTTCCAAAGAATAGCAGGGAGAGATAAGAAAGCCTTCCTCAGTGATCAGTGCAAAGAAATAGAGGAAACAATAGAATGGGAAAGACTAGCAATCTCTTCAAGAAACTTAGAGATACCAAGGGACCATTTCGTGCAAAGATGGGCTCAAAGAAGGACATAAATGGTATGGACATAACAAGCAGAAGATATAAGATGAGGTATTAAGAATACATAGAAGACTATACAAAGAAGATCTTCATGACCCAGATAACCACGATGGTGTGATCACTCACCTAGAGACAGACGTTGTGGAATGCAAAGTCAACTTGGCTTTAGGAAGCATCACTATGAACAAGCTAGTGGAGGTGATGGGATTCCAGTTGAGCTGTTTCAAATCCTGAAAGATGATGCTGTGATAGTGTTGCACACAACATGTCAGCAAATTTGGAAAACTCAGCAGTGGCCACAGGACTGGAACAGGTCAGTGTTCATCCCAGTCCCAAAGAAAGGCAATGCCAAAGAATGCTCAAACTACTGCACAATTGCACTCATCTCACAAACTAGCAAAGTAATGCTCAAAATTCTCCAAGCCAGGCTTCAACAGTATGTGAACCATGAACTTCCAGATGTTCAAGCTGGGTTTATAAAAGGCAGAGGAACCAGAGGTCAAATTGCCAACATTAGCTAGATCATCAAAAAAGCAAGAGAGTTCCAGAAAAACATCTACTTTTGCTTTATTGACTATGCCAAAGCCTTTTACTGTCTGTATCACAACAAACTGAAAAATTCTTCAAGAGATGGGAACATCAAACCACCTGACTTTCCTCCTGACAAATATGTATGCAGGTCAAAAAGCAACAGTTAGAACCCGACACAGAACAGCGGACTGGTTCAAAATCGGGAAAGGAGTACATCAAGGCTGTATATTGTCACCCTGCTTATTTAACTTATATGGAGAGTGCTGCTGCTGCACTTCAGTCACTTCAGTCGTGTCTGACTCCGTGCGACCCCATAGATGGCAGCCCACCAGGCTCCCCCATCCCTGGGATTCTCCAGGCAAGAACACTGGAGTGAGTTGCCATTTCCTTCTCCAGTGCATGAAAGTGAAAAGTGAAAGAAAATTCACTCAGTCTTGTCCGACTCTTTGCGGCCCCATAGACTTCAACCTTCCAGGCTCCTCTGTCCATGGGATTTTCCAGGCAAGAGTACTGGAGTGGAGTGCCATTGCCTTCTCCTGTACATGCAGAGTACATCATGTGAAATGCCAGGCTGGATGAAGCATAAGCTGGAATCAAGACCACCAGGAGAAACATCAATAACCTCAGATATGCAGATGACCCCATCCTTATAGCACAAAGTAGAGAAGAACTTGAGAGTCTTTTGATGAAAGTTAAAAAGGAGAGGGAAAAAGTTGGCTTAATACTCAACGTTCAGAAAAGTAAGATCATGGCATCTGGTCCCATCACTTCATGGCAAATAGATGGGGAAACAATGGAAACAGTGAGAGACTTTATTTTTTTGGGTTCCAAAATCACTGCAAATGGTGACTGCAGCCATGAATTTAAAAGATGCTTGCTCCTTGGAAGAAAAGCTATGACCAACCTAGATAGCATATTAAAAAGTGGAGACATTACTTTGCCAATAAAGGTCCATCTAGTCAAGGCTCTGGTTTTTCCAGTGGTCATTATGGATGTGAGACTTGGACTATAAAGGAGGTTGAGCACCAAAGAATTGATGCTTTTGAACTGGGGTGTTGGAGGAGACTCCTGAGAGTCCCTTGGACTGCAAGGAGATCCAACCAGTCCATCCTAAAGGAGGTCAGTCCTGGGTGTTCAATGGAAGGACTGAAGCTGGAGCTCCAAACTTGGGCCACCTGATTCGAAGAACTGACTCATTGGAAAAGACTTTTATGGCTGGCAAGATTGAAGTGAGGAGAAGGGGATGAGATTGTTGGATGGCATCACTGACTTGGAGATGAGTTTGAGTAAGCTCCGGGAATTGGTGATGAACAGGGAAGCCTTGCATACTGCAATCCATGGAATTGCAAAGAGTTGTACACAACCGAGCAACTGAACTGAATGAACTGAACAGGACCCTAGAAAATGATGAGGAATTGCCTTTACAGTGACTTCCAGAAGCATGGAGACAGCAATTGTTCATGCTAAGTGAGGTTGAAATGCCAGGTGATGTAATAAGGGATTTAAAGAATCAGAGAAGTAGGCATGTAGAGACGGTAGACTGTTTATGGCTGGAAAACTCACCAGATTAGGCTTTATTCTTTAAACCTATTATTTTATTATTATGACTTGTTTTTATTAGTTTTTTTTAATTCTTGAATTTTTCATTCCCACAATTTTTTCTTGTTTATTTTTCAAATATTCAACTCATTTTTTATAGTTTCTCCTATATTTTCAAATTCATCATTCATTTCCTTAAACATAATAGGATGCCTTTTTTATACTTCACATTTGGTAATTTCCAATGTCTAAAATCTTACTGAATCTTTTTTTATTTCTGCTGGTTCTTGCTCATGATGCCTTATTTCTTATGGTTATAAATTCCTATAATCATTCATTTTCATTGTTTATGAAAATTATTTCAAGCTTAAAAGAAGGTGTGTTCTTCCAAGGTGGAGCAACAGAGGATATACCAAAAAGACTCTAATTCTGGGAGAGATTAGGGGCAGGAGGAGACGGGGACGACCGAGGATGAGATGGCTGGATGGCATCATGGACTCGATGGGCATGAATCTGGGTGAACTCTGAGAGATGGTACTGAACAGGGAGGCCTGGCGTGCTGCAGTTCATGGGGTCGCAGAGAGTCAGATGTGATTGAGCGACTGAACTGAACTGATATGTAATACACTCGTGGGAGGGGCACTAAGATTACTAAAAATCTGGGAGTAGATTTTCCTCTGTAGAGCACGGCTGATGGTAGGAGAGAACATTATAGAACTAGGCTCATCAACAGCAATGGGACTGATAGGGGCCAAAACAATTGAGGCCAAATGGTAACACTTAACTTTAAGAAGCTGGTTCAGTATAACTGGGGTCTTCCTCGATGGCTAGCACAATGGGAAAGAATTCACCTGCCAACACAGGAAACCCAAGAGATGCAGGTTCAAACCCTGGGTCGGGAAGATCCCCAGGAGTAGAAAATGGGAATCTGCTCCAATATTCCTGCCTGGAAAATTACATGGACTGAGGAGCCTGGAGTGCTACAGTCCATAGGGTCACAAATAGTGGGACACAAATAAGCGACAGCTTGCACTATATGTAATATCTTTGTTCATCAGATTTCATGCTACATGGTATATAACCAACGATTTGGCAAGTGTATTATCTTCTCTATATATCAGAAAAGAAAATCAGAAGTAGTTTTTATTTATGAAAAGTACAAGAATATATATTAACAATTTTGCCTCACTTTGTCAAAATATAGTCTGAAGCCATGTGAGCTATTATCTTGGCAATGTCAGTTAGTTATGCCAAGTAAACAAGAAGTTCATACCATATTAGAAGTCTGTGTAAGACACGTTCTTGAGAGGGCAGGAGACAAGCTCTATGAAGATTCAGGGGCTCACTATATCATAGAAATTCTTTGGTCTCCAGTTGTCAGAGATGTATCAGGGCATCCACCCAAAGTAAAGGACAAGTCATTCATCTTTCATCTCCCAATACAAAGAAGAAAGACAATCTTGGTAGCCTTTTCAGGTTCTAGAAGTAGCATATTTCACAATGAGTATCTTTCTGGTCCATATACTAAAAAATAAGAAAGGCTACCACTTTAATAGGACCCACGTGGGAAAAGGGCTTTGTAGCAGTTATGGGCTGCAGTATAAACAGCCCTGTTTCTGAGGGCATGACACATGAAGAACTTTATAATGTTTGAGATATCAGGGTGCTATTTTGTATATGGCAAGTTTCAATGGAAAACAACACAGAGACTTGGGGTGTATGAACAAAGGCATATCATCAGATTAGAGAATAATATGCCTTTTGAAGAACAACTGCTAGCATGCTACCAGGCCCTGGTAGATGGAACATCTGACCCCAGGGCACTATAGCATTCAGGACTACTCATCATGACCCTGGTTTTGTCAAACCCACCAAGTCATAAGGTTGGGCCAGAAGCCCCATCACAGCTGGTGTAAATGAAGCTATGAGCTATGCTGTTCAGGGCCACCAAAGATGGACAGGTCATGGTGGAGAGTTCTAACAACAACAACAACAAAATTTCTGACAACACATGGTCCACTGGAAAGGGGAATGGCAAACCACTCCATTATTCCTCCCTCAAGAACCCCATGAACAGTATGAAAAGGCAAAAAGATATGACACCTGAAGATGAGCCCCCAGGTCTGTAGGTGTGCCATATACTACCGGGGAAAAGTGGAGAAATAGCTCCAGAAGGAATGAAGAGCCTGGGCCAAAGTGGATATGCTGCTCAGATTTAGATGGGCCTGAAAGTGGTGAAAGTAAAGTCTGATGCAGTAAAGAACAATATTGCATAGGAACCTGGAACATTAGGTCCATGAATCAAGGTAAATTGGATGTAGTCAGGCAGGAAATGGCAAGAGTTAAACAACATTTTAAGAATCAGTGAACTAAAATGAATGAGAACGGGCAAATTTAATTCAGATGGCCATTATATCTACTATTGTGGGCAAGAACTCTTAGAAGAAATGGAGTAGCCATCATAGTCAACAGAGTGGGAAATGCAGTACTTGGGTGCAATCTCAAAAACAAAAGAATGATCTCAGTTCATTTTCAAGGCAAATCATTCAACATCACAGTATTCCAAGTCAGTGATGGAACCATTGATACCAAAGAAGCTGAAGCTGACAGGTTCTATGAAGACCTACACGAATTTCTGGAAGTAATACCAAAAAAAAAAAAAAAGATGTATTTTTCATCATAGAGGATTGGAATGCAAAAGTAGGAAGTTGAGATACCTGGAGTACAGGTAAGTTTGGCCTTGGAATACAAAATGAAGCAGGGCAAAGGCTAACCGAGTTTTGCCAAGAGAACACACTGGTCATAGCAAACACCCTCTTCCAACAACACAAGAGGCAACTCTACACATGGACATCACCAGATGGTCATTACTGAAATCAGATTAGTTATATTCTTTTCAGCCAAAGGTGGAGAAGCTGTATACAATCAGCAAAACCAAGACCAGGAGCTGGCTGTGGCTTAGATCATGAACTCCTTATTGCACAATTCAGCCGTAAATTGAAGACAGTTGGGAAAACCATTAGACCATTTAGATATGACCTAAATCAAATCCCTTATGATTAAACATGGAGGTGACAAATAAATTCAAGGGATTAGATTTGATAGACAGAGTGCCTGAAGAAATATGGTTGGAGGTTCATAATATTATACAAGATGCCATGACCAAAACTATCCCAAAGAAAAAGAAATGCAGGAAGGCATAGAGGTTATCTGCTGCTAAGTCGCTTCAGTCGTGTCTGACTCTGTGCGACTCCGTAGACTGCAGCCCACTAGGCTCCTCTGTCCATGGGATACTCCAGGCAAGAATATTGGAGTGGGTTGCCATTTCCTTCTTCAATGCATAAAGTGAAAAGTGAAAGTGAAGTCGCTCAATCGTGCCCAACTCTTAGCCTAGTTACAGCCAAAGTAGAAGCACCAGAAGTACACGAATCAAATACATACACACTAAAGGCATGTAGCTAAGAGCTGGCCAACACGCAGAAGCACAAAGCCCTGGTTCCATCACATTTTGAATTGTGTATTAGTGGTTGTGGAAAAGCAGCTGATCTTGTTTTTCAGGAGGTTATCGAAGAAGGCATTACAAAGAGCTGAGAAAGAAAAGTGAAAGGAAAAGGAGAAGGGGAAAGATTCCCAACTGAATGCAGAGTTCCAGAGAATAACAAGAAGAGATTAGAAAGCCTTCTTAAGTAAACAGTGCAAAGAGAGGAAAAAATAGAATGGAAAAGACTAGAGATCTCTTCAAGAAAACTGGAGATAACAAGGGAACATTTCATGCAAAAATGGGCACAATAAAGGACAGAAATGGTAACAAACTAACAGAAGCAGAAGAGATTACAAAGAAGTGTCAAGAATACACTGAAGAACTAGAGAAAAGAGGTCTTAATGACACAGATAACCATAATGGTGTGGTCCCTCACCTAGAGCCAGACATCCTGGAGTGTGAAGTCAGGAGGGCCCTAGGAAGCATTACTACAAACAAGCTAGTGGAGGTGTTGGAATTCCAGCTGAGCCTTTTAAAATCCTAAAGGATGATGCTATTAAAGTGCTACACTCAATAAGTCAGTAAATTTGGGAAACTCAGCAGCAGTCACAAGACTGGAAGATATGAGTTTTCATAACAAAGAATGTTCAAACTATCACACACTTGCACTCATTTCACATGCTAGCAAGGTAATGATCACAATCCTTCAAAGTAGGCTTCAACAGTACATGAACTGAGAACTTCCAGATGTACAAGCTAGAATTAGGAAAGGCAGAGGAACCAGAGATCAAATTGCCAACATCCATTGGATCATAGAAAAAGCAAGGTGATTCCATAAAAACCTTTATTGCTGCTTCATTGAATATGCTAAAGCCTTTGACTGTGTGGATCACAGCAAACTGTGGAAAATTCTGCAAGAGATGGGACTACCAGACCACCTGACCTGCCTCCTGAGAAATCTGTATGCAGGTCAAGAAGCAGCAGTTAGAACTGGACAATGAAAAATGGACTAATTCCAAATTGGGAAAGGAATATATCAAGACTCTGTATTGTCACACTGCTTTTTAAACTTATATGCAGAGTACATCATGTGAAATGCCAGGCTGGATGAAGCATAAGGTGGAATCAATATTGTTAGGAGAAATTTCAACCTCAGATATGCAAATGATACGATGCTAATGGCAGACAGGGAAGAGGAACTAAACAGCCTCTTGATGAGGGTGAGAAGGAGAGTAAAAATGCTGGTTTAAAATTCAGCACTCAAAAAACTAAGATCATGGCATATGGTCCCATCACTTCATGGCAAATAGATGGAGAAACAATGGAAACAGTGACAGACTTTATTTTGGGGGACTCCAAAATCACTGCAGATGGTGACTACAGCCACAAAATTAAAAGACACTTGCTCCTTGGGAGAAAAGCTATGATAAACCTAGACAGCATATTAAAAAGCAGAGACATTTTTCCAACAAATGTCCATCTTGTCAAAGCTATAATTTTTCCAGTATTCATGTATGGATGTGAGAGTTGGACTAGAAAGAAAGCTAAGTATTGAAGAATTGCTGCTTTTGAACTGTGGTGTTGGAGAAGGCTCTTGAAAGTCCCTTGGACTACATGGAGCTCCAACTAGTCAACCCTAATGGTATTCAACCCTGAATATTCATTGAAAGGAATGATGTTGAATCTGAAACTCCAGTACTTTGGCCACCTGATGCAAAGAGCTGACTCATTTGAAAAAACCCAGATTCCGGGAAAGTTTGAAGGCAGGAGGAGAAGGGGACAACAGAGGATCAGGTGGTTTGATGCCATCCACCAAATCAGTGGGCATGAGTTTGAGCAAACCCTGTGAGATGATGAAGGACAGGGAAGCCTGCCTGGCATGCTACAATCCATGATGTCACAAAGTGTTGGACATGCCTTAGTGCCTGAACAACAACAGCAAGGCTAAACATGAACAGGATCAGGGTACACAAATAAGCTACATAAACAAGCACTCTAGATCCCTGTGTATCCACCACTTTCACTAGCTCCTCTTTATAAACTCACACCCATGAGTTGATGAAAGAGGACAATGCCTGTTCACAAATCCAACTGATCACAGATGGGTCAGTTTAGTATCTGGGTGCAATACAGCAATATTGCCTAGCTGGGAAGATAGTTACATATACTATAATATAGGATAAATGTATTACAGAGAGAAAATACTTGTTTGGGGCAAAGAAAAACATAGATGAGAAGCCCAAATGACTTTGTTGAGGGACAATTACCAGTAAAAGTGATGTCTATGCTCAAAAATGAAATATAAACAGTTCAGTCACTCAGTCGTGTCTGACTCTTTGAGACCCCATGGACTGCAGCATGCCAGGCCTCCCTGTTCAATGCCAACTCCCAGAGCTTGCTCAAATTCAGGTCCATTGAGTCAGTGATGCCAACCAAGCATCTCATCCTGTCGTCCTCTTCTCCTCAAGCCTTCAATCTTTCCCAGTATCAGGGTCTTTCAAAATGAGTCAGCTCTTTGCATCAGGTGGCCAAAGTATTGGAGTTTCAGTGTTAGCATCAGTCCTCCCAATAGATATTCATGACTGATTTCCTTTAGGATGGACTGGTTGATCTCCTTGAAGTCCAAGGGACTCTCAAGAGTCTTCTCTAACACCACAGTTCAAAAGCTGCAATTATTCAGCCCTCAGCTTTCTTTACAGTCCAACTCTCACATCCTCCATACATGACCACTGGAAAAACCACAGCCTTGACTAGATGGATCTTTGTTGGCAAAGTAATGTCTCTGCTTTTTAACATGCTTTCTAGGTTGGTCATAACTTTCCTTCCAAGGAGTAAGTGTCTTTTATTTTCATTGCTGCAATCACCATCTGCAGTGATTTTGGAGCCCCCCAAATTAAAGTCTGACCCTGTTTCCACTGTTTCCCCATCTATTTCCCATGAAGTGATGGGACCAGATGCCATGATCTTAGTTTTCTGAATGTTGAGTTTTAAGCCAACATTTTCATTCTCTTCTATCACTTTTATCAAGAAGCTCTTTAGTTCTTCTTAGCTTTCTGCCATAAGGGTAGTATCATCTGCATATCTGAGGTTATTGATATTTCTCCCAGCAATCTTGATTCCAGCTTGTGCTTCATCCAGCCCAGAGTTTCTCATGATATACTCTGCATATAAGTTAAAAAAAGCAGGGTGACAATATACAGCCTTGACGTACTCCTTTTCCTATTTGGAACCAGTCTTTTGTTACATGTCCAGTTCTAACTGTTGCTTCCTGACCTGCATACAGGTTTCTCAAGAGGCAGGTCAGGTGGTCTGGTATTCCCATCTCTTCCAGAATTTTCCACAGATTTTTGTGGTCCGCAAGTCAAAGGCTTTGGCATAGTTAATAAAGAAGAAGTAGATGTTTTTCTAGAACTCTCTTGCTTTTTCCATGATACAGCAGATGTTGGCAATTTGATCTCTAGTTCTTCTGCCTTTTCCAAATCCAGCTTGAACATCTGAAATTTCACGATTCATGTAGTGTTGGAATTTGGCTTGGAGAATATTGTGCATTACTTTACTAACGTGTAAGATGAGTGCAAGATTTGGCTAAAATATTTAAGTCCACTCTTCAACAGGCTAGCACCGGTCCTGTGCCCACTCCTTATCCTACAGCCTTCACAGAAAGCTATGTGAAGAACTGGCCCAGCTCAGCAGTGGGCATGCAACATCCCCACAGCAGCCATACAGGATGCCTACCCTGGCCTCCAGTGGGGCTGCATCCGCTGCTCGAGGCACAACCTTATACAATGGGTTAGTGCCAGCCTTCCTACCAGTGTACTCAGAATAGATGACCCCACCACAATAGAATAGCACACATAGCCCACATACGGAGAAGCCCTAGAACATGTAACGTTGGTGACCAGAGAAAACTGCTGCTTAGCCTCACAGGATGTTTCCTACATAAGAGCACTTCTCCAAGACTGAGTACTATAACCAACCTATCACACTGAAATAAACTATAGAGTTAAACAGAATGAGGAGATGGAGGAGTATGTTCCAAATGAAGGAACAACCCAGAACAGAAAAGAACTAAATAAAGTGGAGATAAATGATCATAAAGATTCTCAGTGAATTCATGTGAAGAATGAATGCACACAGTGAGAATTTCAACAAAAAGTAGAAAATATAACCAAACAGAGCTGAAAAATAAAATAGGTGAAATAAACAATAAACTAGAAAGAGTATATTAGATGATACCAACAGATCAGAAATCTGGAAGACAGAGTAGTATAAATAACTGATACTGAACAGAATAAAAAAAAAAGAATTTTTAAAATTGTTGATAGTTTAACTGACCTCCACAGCAAAATAGACCTCTAGTTTCACTGAACTAGAACAAATAATACTAAAATTTATATGGAAACATATAAAGGCACAGAATTGCCAAAGCAATCCTGAGGAAAGAGAACAAAGCAGGAGGCATAATCCTCTCAGACTTCAGACAATACTACAAGTCTAAAATAATTGAAACAGCATGATACTGGAACAAAAATAGACACATGGATCAATGAAACAGAATAGTGTCCAGAATTAAGCCCACACACTTATGGTCAATTATTATTTGACAAAGAAGGGAATAGCATTTTGTGTTGGCTAAAAAGTTCATTCAGGTTTTTCTGTGATATGCTACAAATGACGCAAATGAACATTGCGGCTAACTGAATACAATGGGGAAAAGATAGTCTCTTTAACAAATGGTGCTGGGAAAGTTGGACAGCTGTATGCACACAGTGAATTTAGAGCACACCCTCACACTGTATACAAAAGTAAACTCAAAATGACTTTAAGACTTAAATATAAGACATGACAACATAAAGCTCCTAGAAGAGAACATATGCAAAATATTCTCTGATATAAATCATAGTAATGTTTTCTAAGGTCACTTTCCCAAAGGAAAATAAATGAAAGTAAAAATATACAAATAGACCTAATCTAACTTGTTAGCTTTTGCATAGCAAAGGAAACCACAATAAAGAGACAACTTATGATTTCCAAAATATACAAATAGCTCATACAATTTAGTAACAAAAAAGCAAAAAATCCATTCAAAAAAACAGGCATAAGACCTAAATAGACATTTCTCCAAAGAAGATATACAGATGGCCAATAGGAACATGAAGAAATGCTCATCATTACTAATTGTTAGAGAATTGGAAGTCAATACCACTAAGTGATACCGTTTCACACGAGTTGGAATGATCATCATTAAAATATCTACCAATAACAAATGCTGTGGAGGGTGCGTGCGGAGAAAGGAATCCTTCCTATATTGTTGGTGGGAATTTAAATTGTTGCAGCCATGATGGGAAGAAAACTAAAGTGATCAGAAAGAGAAAAACAAATACCATTTGATATCATTTACATGTGGAATCTAAAATATAACAAAAATGAACATACCTATAAAACAGAAGGAGATACATAGGCTTGTAATTTCCAAAGGGAGGGAGATGGAAGGAAGAACTGGGAGTTTGGCATTAGCAGATGCAAGCTGTTATTTATAATATAGAATGGATGGACAACAAACTTCTCTTGTATAGCACAAGAAATATATTCTTTATCCTATGATATTTTTATCAATGGAAAAGATAAGAGAAAGACCATAAATCTATATGTATATAATAATCACTTTGCTGTACAGAAGAAATGAACACAGCATCAACTCTACTTCAAAAAGTAAATTTTGTAAAAAGTTAGTTGCACAAGAACTTTAGGTAAGGTACTGAAAGGGAAAATTTCGTAATGTGGGACATTCTACTCAGCAAGGTTATCATTTATAATTGAAGGAGCAATCAAGAACTTCTATGACAAAACAAAAAACTAAGAGTTAATAAACACTAAACTAACCCAAAAAATAATGTTAATGGGGCTTATCTAAGGGGAAACAAAGAGGTACAATAAGAAAAATTTATAGGAAAAGAAAATTCCCACTAGTAAAGGCAAATATATATGGAATCTATAACTACAAGAAACCATTAAGGGATAAATATAAGGATATGAAATATGACATCAAAAGCACAAAGTGAGGTGAGGAGAGTAAAAAATATATATCTTTGTACAATATGTTTGATCTTAAATGTCTATCAGTTTAAAACAAGTAGTTATAGGTCAATATGTTTGGTATACCTGTTATAATTCCATCATAACCACGAATCAAAAACCTACAACAGATACACAGATACACAAAAACCTAAAGAAATGAACAGAAACATACCACTAAAGAAAATTATCAAATCACAAGGGAAGAAAATAAAAGAAAAATATGAGAACAAAGAAAAAATACAAAACAACCAGAAAATAAGGAAATGACAATAAGGACATACATATACACTTTCATTGTCAATGGACTACGTGCATGAAAAAAAGACATGCAGTGGCTGATTGGATTTTAAAAAATAGCAGAATTCATCTAAACGCTGCTTATACGAAACTTACTTCAGAACTAGAGACATACACAGACTGAAAGTGAGGAGTTGGAAAAAGTTATTTCATGTAAATGTAAGCAATACTCATATCTGAGAAAGTAGACTTTAAAATAATGTCTATAAAAAGAGAAAGTCATTAGAAAATGATAAAGATATGCATACAAGAAGAGAATATAACATTAATTAACATATATGCATAAAATATGTGTATTAGTTGCTAAGTTGTGTCTGATTCTTCGCAATCCCATGAACTGTAGCCCACCAGGCGCCTCTGTTCATGGGATTTCCCAAGCAAGAATAATGGAGTGGGTAGCCAATCCCTTCTCCAGGGGATCTTCCTGGACCAAGGATCAAATCCAAGTCTCCAGCATTACAGGCAGATTTTTTTAGCATCTGAGCCACCAAGTAAATTCATGCATCTAACATAAGAGCCCTTAAATATATAAGGTAAAGAGCAGAAGATCTTAAAGAGAGAAATTGATAACAATACAATAAGAGTCCAACAACACAAGAGAAGACTCTACACATGGACATCACCAGATAGTTAACACTGAAATCAGATTTATTATATTCTTTGCAGCCAAATATGGAGAAGCTCTGTAAAGTCAGCAAAAACAAGACCGGGAGCTGACTGTGGCTCAGATCATGAATTCCTTATAGGCAAATTCAGACTTAAATTGAAGAAAGTAGGGAAAAACACTAGACCATTCAAGTATGACCTAATCAAATCCCTTATATATATACAGTGTAAGTGAGAAATACATTTAAGGGACTAGAGCTGATAGACAGAGTGCCTGATGAACTATGGATGGAGGTTCGTGACATTTTACAGAAGACAGAATTCAAGATCATCCCCATGGAAAAGAAATGCAAAAAAGCAAAATGGCTCTCTGAGGAGGCCTTACAAATAGCTGTGAAAAGAAGAGAAGTGAAAAGCAAAGATATAAGCAACTGAATGCAGAGTTCCAAAGAATAGCAAGGAAAGATAAGAAAGCCTTCCTCAACGATCAATGCAAAGAAATAGAAGAAAACAACAGGTTGGGAAAGACTAGAGATCTCTTCATGAAAATCAGAGATACCAAGGGAACATTTCATGCAAAGATGGGCTCAATAAAGGACAGAAATGGTCTGGACCTAACAGAAGCAGAAGATATTAAGAAGAGGTGGCAAGAATACACAGAAGAAATGTACAAAAAAGATCTTCACGACCCAGATAATCACAACGGTTTGATCACTCACCTAGAGCCAGACATCCTGGAATGTGAATTCAAGTGGGCTTTAGAAAGCATCACTATGAACAAAGCTAGTAGAGGTGATGGAATTCCAGTTGAGCTCTTTCAAATCCTGAAAGATGATGCTGTGAAAGTGCTGCACTCAATATGCCAGCAAATT
>SJYF01000518.1:148696-175780 GCA_006410515.1 Procapra przewalskii
CACCCCACCCATGCAAACCTCCTTCCTGAAACACTGAGCCAGAGAGAGAAAGGAAGCCTGGCTGTGCTGCAGTCCATGGGGTCTCAAAGAGCTGGACATGACTTAGTGACTGAGCAACAACAAATGACTGATTCACACTGTTGTACAGTGGAAACCAACACAAAATTGTAAAGCAATTTTCCATTATTTAAAAAATAAATTAAAAATTTTTTAAGTAAGAAGAAGATTTCACATGGGACTAAGAGAAAAGTTCACATCTCACAACACAGAGCAGAGCAAACAATTTAATACAATTCCCCATTTAATTTTTTTTTTCATCCATGTCCCTTATTTAATGACCAAACATTAGGGTTTCTTTCTCTCCTTCTCCCTGCCTTTTAGGTTTCTGCTGTTGTGTCAAACAACTCAACTGTGGCCTCAAATTTGTAAACAATGCTTTGCAAAATAAAGCCCTGTGATTATTAGGGACCTCCCTTTTTATAAAGTAGTTCAGCAATCATCTAAACTTAATCCAGCTGGTTCCTTGGGGTGCAGGAAGTATCTCACATTCCACTCTCTCACACACACACCCTTTGAGCAGTTTATACAAGTGCTCACCATCAAAGAAGCTAATTTGTCTAAGCAATAGTTTCTTCATTTAAAATTTGAGCCAACTTTGACAAAAATCCTTTGAATACTTTCCCCCACTGGATCCTTGCAGCAGCCTTATCAGATAGACAGAGAAAGTATTGTCTTCAGTTTGTAAATCAGAAAATCAGAGATATATACGGACTTGCTCCAAGTTACACAAGTGATATCAGGTATAGGATTTGATCCCAGATACTCTGATTTATTCTAGTGCCATTTTCACTCTTACAGCTGTTTTTTTTAATAGATAGATGAAAGTAAACTAAAGATAATGTGAGATAATGTCAGAAGTAAATGTCTTGAACTCCAAGGGGAAAAAAGGGAAAAGTCATTATTTTACACTTAAAACTGAACTGGAAAATCATGTAGTATGCTACTGCTGCTGCTAAGTCGCTTCAGTCGAGTCCAACTCTGTGCGACCCCATAGGTGGCAGCCCACCATGCTCCCCGTCCCTGGGATTCTCCAGGCAAGAACATTGGAGTGGGTTGCCATTTCCTTCTCCAATGCATGAAAGTGTAAAGTGAAAGTAAAGTCGCTCAGTCGTGTCCAACTCCTAGCGACCCCATGGACTGCAGCCTACCAGGCTCCTCCGTCCATGTATAAATAATAGTAAATGACTGACAAGTTCACTTGATTAAACATTCTTTCCTATTATTAATTTTCATTATTTTATGAAGGAGGACAGGACTTCTGTCTAGTTTTCACCATTCATTATCAAGGCTTTAGGTTTTGTTGTTGCTGTTATTATCTCACTACTTGGAATGACAGTCACCTAGTCATGAGAGTAACTTCCTAGGCATTTAATTTCCTTATCCCGGACACACAAGTGTCACTATTCAGTTTCTTTGTCACTATTTTCATATCACTTGGCCACTGAAAATGGGTCCAGAAGATATTTTAGCTTTATAAACAGCAGTCGAACATATATAGACACAAAGACGAAAAAGTGAAAAAATGGAATTTAGGTTTCTTTTATATAAATTTCCAGGAACAAGAACAGTTATCAGTCAGTTCTTTTTTACTTTAAACCCTACTGAGACAGTCTGGGACAGCTGTGAGCTGATGCCACAATGAAATTAAATTTAATGCTGGTGTCACTTTTTCTACCATCTGCAGTGAGCTCCATTGCCACTAGCTGATAGATTATGGAAAAATATGATTAGGTGAAAGGAAAAAAAAGTCATAATAATAATTAATCTTTCCAGATATTTTTCAGCTGGGATCTATCAGAGGATATATAACACTCTGAAATGTGTTTCTATTTTGCTTTAGGGATGGATCAATAGATTCCGTGAAATTTTCAGAGTTCATAATCTAAAGAAAGGAAAAGCTGCACAGTCTGAAGATTGCCCAGGGACCTGAATCAGCTGACTCAGAGCTCCATATCTCATTAACAGATACCAGTTCAACACTTTGCTTTATTCAACCACATTCCCTTTAGTTTGGCATAGTAAAAACTCATGATGAACGGTCTCACCCAGTCTTCATTGCAGACATGACATTTAGTGATCAGACTTTGAATCTTTTCTGCTCAAGACCTTTTATTAATAGTTTAGGTGTTTCATTTGTTTTTGTTTTGGCTTCTAGAGTTGCACTCAAGTATAGCTCCCAAAGCTATATTCCTTTGGAGAGCACCCAACTTCCAACCTGATACCCTCACTTGGGTTTCCACAGATATTTCAAATTTAACATATCTAAAACAAAATTTATCATTATACAATGTTGAGTATTACTGCATCATGATTTCTACATTTGGAATTCTCATATCTTTGCCAACATCCAGTGTTATACAAAATTTTAATTTTTGCCAAGTTGATGAGTTTAAATCTTGGTTAATTAGCATTGTCCTAATTACCACTGAGTTTGAGTTGCTTGCCTATCTGTCTTCCAGTTAGAATGTAAATACCCTGCAGGTAGGGACCATGGGTTCTTTGTTATCTCCCTAGTTTCTTAAAAAAATCAGTGATTTTTTAATTCAATAAATAAATGAACAGAGGAATGATTTTGTAAGAATTCAGAGACTGCTGAAAAAGTGACCTCTAGGTAAACATGTGTTCTATAAGTATTCAGTTGAAGTTTAACCAAAGTTAAATATGAATAATTGACACAATTTACTCTTAAAAAGTTATACGGGAAGTTGTTTTTGACACCCCTTTACCAGCAGGTTGACGATACACAACCTTGATGAACTCCTTTCCTGATTTTGAACCAGTCCATTGTTCCATGTCTGGTTCGAACTGTTGCTTCTTGACCTGCAATACAGGTTTTCTCTGGAGGCAGAAAAGGTGGTCTGGTATGCCCATCTGTAAGAATTTCCCAGTTTGTAAAAACAATAACAGTAATAATTTTGTTTGGTGATAGATATTTATTCTTATTGCCTTGATCATCATTTTGTAATATATTTGATATATATTTGATATATATCTATTTGATATATATATTTGATATATTTGATCACTATGTTATACACTTGAAGCTAATATAACTTTATACACCAATTATACTTCATTTAAGAAAAATAGTACCTTAATACAGCTGTTCAGTATCAATGTCAGTCATCCTAAACATGGCAATAACTAATGAATGACATTGCAGGGTATATATAGTATAATTCTCTTTTTATATGACTCATATGGAATAATGTGAGGATTCAATTTTAACTGAAGTTTGAACTTTTATGAAATTCTTACAACAAAATAATAATGGTATTTAAAAATTTACCTCCTCGTATACCACATACCAGATGCAATTATAGATACTTGTAACATACTTTCATATTTAAATTCAAATTATAAATTAGTCCATGGAATATGCATTATTTTCTCTATAGAGTTTAAATTACCCTCCCTAGGCCACACATTTACTATATAGGTAAGAGCTGGGATGTAAACACAGATATGTCTAACTTAAAAAAACATCCTTTTCCACTGAAGGAAAAATAAAAAGGAATTATTTGGACCTAGGTAAAGGGGTACAGGAAATCAAACCAGTCAGTCCTAAATGGAATCAACCCTGAATATTCATTGAAAGGACTGATGCTCAAGCTGAAGCTCCAGTCCTTTGGCCACCTGATGCAAAGAGCCAGCGCATTTAGAAAAGACCCTGATGCTAGGAAAGATTGAGTGAGGGCAGGAGGAGAAGGGGGTAACAGAGGATGAGATGAACCTCATCATCGACTCAATGGACATGGGTTGGAACAAACTTCAGGAGATGGTGGAAGGACAGGGAAGCCTGGTGTGCTGAAGTTCATGGTGTCACAAAGAGTTGGACATGACTTAAGGACTGAACAAATTGTTTTTTAGTCGCTGAGAAATGCTGAGCTGGAGGAAGCACAAGCTGGCATCAAGGTTGCTAGGAGAAATATCAATAACCTCAGATATGCAGATGACACCACCTTTATGGCAGAAAGTGAAGAAGAACTAAAGAGCCTCTTGATGAAAATGAAAGAAGAGAGTGAAAACATTGGCTTAAAGCTCAACATTCAGAAAAGTAAGATCATGGCATCTGGTCCCATCACTTCATGGGAAATAGATGGAGAAACAGTGGAAACAGTGACTGACTATTTTGGGGGGCTCTAAAATCACTGCAGATGGTGATTGCACCCATGAAATTAAAAAGCTTACTCCTTGGAAGGAAAGTTTTGACCAACCTAGATAGCATATTCAAAAGCAGAGACATTACTTTGTCCACAAGGTCCATCTAGTCAAGGCTATGGTTTTTCTAGTAGTCACGTATGGATGTGAGAGTTGGACTATAAAGAAAGCTGAGTGCCAAAGAATTGATGCTTTTGAACTGTGGTGTTGGAGAAGAGTCCCTTGGACTGCAAGGAGATCCAGCCAGTCCATCCTAAAGGAGACTAGTCCTGGGTGTTTTTTGGAAGGACTGATGTTGAAGCTGAAACTCCAATACTTTGGCCACCTGATGTGAAGAGCTGACTCATTTGAAAAGACCCTGATGATGGGAAATATTGAGGGCAGGAGGAGAAGACAACAGAGGATGAGATGGCTGGATGGCATCACTGACTCAATGGACATGGGTTTAGGTAGATTCTGGCAGTTGGTAATGGACAGAGAGGCCTGGTGTGCTATGGTTCATGAGGTCACAAAGAGTCAGACATGACTGAACGAATGAACTGAACTGAACTGAAGTCATGTCTAACTCTTTGCAGCATCATGGACTGTAACCTGCCAGGTTCTTCTAACCATGGGGTTCTCCAGGGGATCTTCCCTACCCACCGATTTAACTCACGTCTCCTGCTTGGTAGGCAGATTCTTTACCACTGAGTCAACAGGGAAACCCCCAATTATTATAGTATTATTGTCTATATTCCATATGCTGTGTATTAATTCTTCTCCCTATGGCAGTCACCAGTTTGCTCTGTCTGTGTAAGTATATTACTATAATATTTTGTTTTGTTTGATGGTTCTTTTGTTAACTATATTCCACTCATTTGTAATTTTTTGTCTGGCTTATTTGACTTATTATAATACCCTCTAGATTCAACCATATTGTTACAAATGGAATGCTTTCATTTTTTAAAGGCTGAACAATATTGCATTATGCCACATCTTCTCTATTCATTCATCCATCAATGAGTGTTAGGTTGCTTCCATACATTGGCTGTTGTAAATAATGCTGCAGTAAACATAAGAGTGCATATATCTTTTTGAATTAGTGTTTTTGTTTTCTTGAGGTAAATACCAAGAAGTAGAATTTCTGGATTGTATGGTGGTTTCTTTTAAAATAGATAAAGTTTTAAAAAAGCCCTCCATATTGTTTTCCATGGTGGCCACATCAGTTTACATTCTCACCACGTGCACATTTGTTCCTTTTTCTCCACATCCTTGCCAACACTTATTTGGTGGCTTTTAAGTCAAAGCCATTCTGACAGGCATGAGGTGATATCACACTGTGGTTTTGATTTACCTGTTTTGAAGATTAGTGATGTTAAGTATCTCTTCATATGTCTGTTGGCCACCTGAATGTCTTCTTTGGAAAAGTGTCTGTTCAGGTCTTTGCCCATTTTTAATTGGAATTGCTCATTGTTTTGAGATTGAATTGTATCATTATTTTGTATAATTTTGTCTAATATATCATTTGCAAATATTTTTCTCCCATTCAATAGCTTGCTTTTCATTGTGTTGATAGTTCCCTTCATTTTGCTTTCACTAAAAGCAAAGTTTTTAGTTTCAGGTAGCCCCATTTGATTATTTTTTTGCTTTTGTTTCCCTTATGAAAGGTGATAGATCCCTATCCCACCAGCCCTCAAGTTGCTAAGGCTGAATTCAAAGAGCATACTGGCTGTTTTCTTCTTGCAGTTTTAAGATTTCCAGTCATGATTAATCTTAAATCCATTTTTAGTTTATTTTATATATATTGTAAGAAAATGATCCAATTTGATTCTTATACATGTAGCTGTCCAGTTTTACCAATATCATTTATTGAAGAGGCTTTCTTTTCACTCCTGTATATTCTTGCTTCCTATACCATAGATTAATTACCATATACACGTGAGTTCATTTCTGTGATCCATTGATTGATGTACCTGTTTCTGTGTCAGTACTAGTCTGTTTTGATAACTATAGCTTTGTAGGTAGTTTGAATGCAAAGAGCATAATACCTCCAACTTTGTTCTTTTTTTCTCAAGATTTCTTTGGCTATCTGAGTCTTTTGCTGTTCCATACAAATTTTAGAATTGTTTTAGTTCTCTGAAAAATACTATTGGTATTTTGATATGGCTTTCATTGAATCTGTAGGTTTCCTTGGGTAGTATGATAATTTAAATAATATTTATTTTTCCAATCAATGAACAAGGTATATTTTTCCATCTGTTTGTGTCTTCTTTAATTTCTTTCATCACTGAAATATAATTTTCCAAGTATAGGTCTTTTGCCTCAGTTAGTTTTATTCTTGGTATTATTCTTTTTGATGTGATTGTCAATGGGATTATTTTCTTAACTTCTATTTCTGAAAATTTCTTGATAGTGTATAAAAATTCAACAAATTTCCATATTATGATTGTCCTGTGAAATTTTCCTGAATTCAGTGATCAATTTTAATAGTTTTTTTAGTGGTATCTTTAAGATTTTCTACATATAGCATCATATTACCTGAAAACAGTGAGTTTTACAATTTCTATTCCAGTTTGGATACATTTTATTGCTTTTTCTTGTCTCACTGCTATGGATAGGAATTGCAATGCTATGTTAAATAAAAGTACTGAGAGTGAGCATCCTTGTCTTATTTCTGATCTTAGGGATCTTGCAACTTTTCACCATTGAGTATAATGTTGGCTGTATGTGGCCTTTATCATATTGAGAATGTTCCCTCTATACTCATTTTGCAGAGAGGTTTTTAATCATAAAATGATGTTGAATTTTGTCAAAACCTTTTCTGCATCTACCAAGATGATAATATGATTTTTATCCTTCAGTTTGTTAATGTGGTATGTCATGTTGATTGAGTTTGCATATTAAGTCATCCTTGTATCCCTGTAATAAATCATACTTGGTTATGGAGTATGACCCTTTTAATGTATCATTGAATTCAGTTTGGTAATATTTTGTAGAGGATTATTTTGGGTCTATGTCCACCAGTGATATTGGCCTGTTATTTTGTGTGTGTGCATGTGGTGTATTTCTCTAGGTGGCATGTGATGCCACCCTTGCAAAATGAGTTCCATAGCATCCCATTCTCTTTAATACTTTGGACAACCTTGCAAAAGATTAGTAAATATTCTTTAAATGTTTTGTAGAATTCACCTATGAAACTGTCTGGTCCTGGACTTTTCTTTGCTGGGAGTTTTAAAGTTGCTGATTCATTTTGAGTAGTAGCAATGATATGTTCATATTTTCTATTTTCTTCTGATTCAGTCTTGGTAGATTATGTGTTTCTAGGAATTTATCCATTTCTTCTAGGTTTTCCCAGTTTGTCAGCATAAAGTTTTTTTGTAGTAATCTCTTACAATATTTTGTATTTCATAGTGTTGATTGTAACTTCTCATTCATTTCTGATTTTATTTAATTGAGCCTTCTCTCTTTGTTTCTTAAATGAGTCTAAATGTTTATCAATTTTGTTTATCTTTTCAAAGAACTAGCTCAGATTAATTGACTTTTTTCTACCTTTTAAACTATTTCATTTATGTCCAATCTGATTTAATTATTTTCTACCTTCTTCTAACTTGGGGCCTTGTTCATTCTTCTTTTTATAGTTTTCTTTTCTTAAGTATAAGATTAGATTACTTACTTGAGATTTTTCTCAAATAAGATAGGCTTTTATTGCTGTAGATTTCCCTCTTAGAACTGCCTTTGCTCCAACACATTGATTTTGAAATGTTATGGTTCCACTTTTGTCTCCAGGCATTTTTGGTCCTCTGATTTTTTTCAGTGACTCATTGGTTGTTTAGTAACATGCTGTTTAGACTCTACATTTTTTTAAGCTTTTTTCTTGAAGCTGATTTTTGGGCTTATACAGTTGTGGTGAGAGATGCATGATATGATTTCAGTCTTACATTTATTGAGACTCTTTTTTTGCCTAATGTGTGATCTGTCTTGGAGAGTGTGTCCCATGCACTTACAAGAATGTGTATTCTATTGTTTCTGAGTGAATGTCTAATATATGTATTAGGTCCATCTGGAAAAAGGTGTCATTTAATGCCAATGTTTCCTTATTGGTTTTCTGTCTAAATTATCTAACCATTGATGTAAGCAGGCTATTGAGTTCCTCTACTATTTTATTACTGGCAATATCTCCATTTGTTTGTTAATATTTTCTTATGCATTTGGTATTCCTATGTTGCATATATATATCTTTGTGAATGTTATGTGTTCCTGTATCACTGTTTTGTCCTTATTTGTCTCTTAATTCAGTCTTTGCTTTAAAGTTTATTTTTTTCTGATGTAAGTATTGCTGCCCACGAATTGTTTTTGGTTTCATTTGCATAGAATACCATTTTTTTATCCCCTCAGTTTCAGTCTATTGTGTCACTAGCTCTGAAGTGATTCTTTTGTAAGCAACATATATGTGTGTCTTTTTAATATATACATTAAGCTATCCTATGTATTTTGATGGAGCATTTAGTTCATTTACATTTAAAATAATCATTGATAACTTTTTACTGGACCACAGCTTTGTCTAGCTCAACGAAACTAACCTGTGCAGTGTAGGGCCACCCAAGAAAGACAGGCTATGGTGGAGAGTTCTGACAAAATGTGGTCCACTAGAGAAGGGAATGGCAAACCATTTCAATATTCCTACCTTGAGAACCCCATGGACATTATGAAAAGGCAAGAAGATAGGACACTGAAAGATGAACTCCCCAGGTAGCTATGTGCCCAATATACTACTGAAGATCAGTGGAGAAATAACTCCAGAAAGAATGAGGAGATAAAGCCAAAGCAAAAACAACACCTAGCTGTGGATGTGACAGGTGATGGGAACAAGGTCCGATGCTATAAAGACCAATATTGCATAGGAACCTGGAATGTCAGGTCCATGAATCAAGGAAATTGGAAGTGATTAACAGGAGCTGGCAAGATTGAACATCGACAGTGAACTAAAATGGACTGGAATGGGTGAATTTAACTCAGATAACCATTATATCTACTACTGTGGGCCAGAATCCCTTAGAAGAAATAGAATAGCCATCATGATCAACAGAAGAGTCTGAAATGCAGTACTTGGATGCAATCTCAAAAATGACAGAATGATCTTTGTTCTCTTCCAAGGCAAACTATTCAATATCACAGTGATCCAAGTCTATGCCCCGACCAGTATTGCTGAAGAAGCTGAAGTTAAACAGTTCTATGAAGACCTACAAGAGCTTTTAGAACTAACACACACACACACAAGTCTTTTTCATTATACAGGGCCAGAATGCAAAAGTAGGAAGTCAAGAACCCTTTTCCAACAACTCAAGAGAAGACTCTACACATGGATGTCACCAGATGGTGACAATGCCAAAATCAAATTGATTATATTCTTTTCAGCCAAAGATGGAAAAGCTTTATAAAATCAGCAAAAGCAAGACTGGGAGGTGACTGTGGGTCAGATCATAAATTCCTTATTGCCAAATTCAGACTTAAATTGAAGAAAGTAGGGAAAGCCACTAGACCATTCAGGAATGACCTATATCAAATTCCTAATGATTATACAGTGGAAGTGAAAAATAGATTTAAGGGACTAGATCTGATAGACAAAGTGCTTGATGAACTGTGGACGGATGTTCATGACATCGTACAGGAGACAGGGAGCAAGATCATCCCCAAGAGAAAAAAATGCAGAAAAGCAAAATGTCTGAGGAGGACTTACAAATAGCTGTGAAAAGAAGAGAAGCCAAAAGCAAAGGAGAAAAGGAAAGATAAACCAATTTGAATGCAGAGTTCCAAAGAATAGCAAGGAGAGATAAGAAAACCTTCCTCAGATAGAGGAAAACAATAGTGTGGAAAAGACTAGAGATCTCTTCAAGAAAATTAGAGATACCAAGGAACATTTCAAACAAAATGGGCTCAATAAAGGACAGAAATGGTATGGACCTAACAGAAGACGAAGATATTAGGAAGAGGTGACAAGAATACACAGAAGAAATGTACAAAAAGATCCTCATGACCCAGATAATCATGATGGTGTAATCACTCTCCTAGAACCAGACATCCTGGAGTGTGAAGTCAAGTGGGCCTTAGAAAGCATCACTATGAACAAAGCTAGTGGAAGTGATGGAATTCTAGTTGAGCTATTTCAAATGTTAAAAGATGATGCTGTGAATGTGCTGCACTCAATATGCCAGCAACTTTGGAAAACTCAGCAGTGGCCACAGGACTGGAAAAGGTCAGTTTTCATTCCAATCCCAAAGAAAGGCAATGCCAAAGAATGCTCAAACTATCACACAATTGCATTCATCTCAAACGCCAGTAAAGTAATGCTCAAAATTCTCCAAACTGGACTTGAGCAGTGCATGAACTATGAACTTCCAGATGTTCAAGCTGGTTTTAGAAAAGGCAGAGGAACCAGAGATCAAATTGCCAACATCCGCTGGATCATGGAAAAAGCAAGAGAGTTCCAGAAAAACATCTATTTCTGCTTTATTGACTGCTAAAGCCTTTATATAATTTTGTCTAATATATCATTTGCAATAAACTGTGGAAAATTCTTCAAGACTTGGGAATACTAGACCACCTGACCTACCTCTTGAGAAATCTGAATCCAGGTCAGGAAGCAACAGTTAGAAGTATATGTGAAACAACAGATTGGTTCCAAATAAGAAAAGGAGTACGTCGAGGCTGTATATTGTCACCCTGCTTATTTAACTTATATGCAGAGTACATCATGAGAAACGTTGGGCTGGATGAAGCACAAGCTGGAATCAAGATTGCTGGGAGAAATATCAATAATCTCAGATATGCAGTTGACATCACACTTACGGCAGAAAGTGAAGGAGAACTAAAGAGCCTCTTGATGAAAGTGAAAGAAGAGAGCGAAAACGTTGGCTTAAAGCTCAACACTCAGAAGACAAAGATCATGGCATCCGGTCCCATCACTTCATGGGAAATAGATGGGGAAACAGTGGAAACAGTGTCAGACTTTATTTTTGGGGGCTCCAAAATCACTGCTGGTGGTGGTTGTAGCCATGAAATTAAAAGACGCTTATTCCTCGGAAAGAAAGTTATGACCAACCCAGGCAGCATGTTAAAAAGCAGAGAACTTACTTTGCCAACAAAGATCCATCTAGTCAAGGCTATGGTTTTTCCTGTGGTCATGTATGGTTGTGAGAGTTGGACTAAGAAGAAGCTAAGCACCAAAGAGTTGATGTATTTCAACTGTGGTGTTTGGGAAGACTCTTATGAGTCCCTTGGACTACAAAGAGATCCAACCAGTTCTTCCTAAAGGAAATCAGTCCTGAATATTCATTGGAAGGACTGATGTTGAAGCTGAAACTCCAATACGTTGGCCACCTGATGTGAAGAACTGACTCACTGGAAAAGACCCTGATGCTGGGAAAGATTGAAGGCAGGAGGTGAAGGGGACGACAGAGGATGAGATGCTTGGATGACATCACCGACTCAGTGGACATAAGTTTGAGCCAACCCTGGGAGTTGGTGATGGACAGGGAAGCCTGGTGTGTTGCATTCCTGAGGTCACACGGAGTCGGACATGACTGAGTGACTGAACTGAACTGAACTTTTTACTTATTACCATTTTGTTAATTGCGTTCTTGCTAGTTTTGTTGTTCTTTTATCCTTTCTTCTTCTCTTGCTTTCTTCCCTTATGATTTGATGATTTTCTCTAGCGTTATGTTTACATTTCTTTATCTTTATTTTTTGTGTATCTATTATTTGTTTTGGGGCTTCCCAGTTGGTTCAGTGGTAAAGAATTCACCTACCCGTTCAGGAGATGCTATATAACACAATTTCGATCTCTAATCAGGAAGATCCTCTGGAGTAGGACATGATTACCCACTCCATTATTCTTCCTTAGAAAATTCCATGCACAGAGGAACCTGGTGGGCTACATTCCATGGGGTTGCAAAGAGTCAGAGATGACTGAAGGACTGAGCATGCACACATTATTTATTTTTGGTTTGGGGTTACTATGAAGTCCCTATATAACAAACTATGTATGCAGTTGTCAATTTAATTTGATGGTTGCTTAAGTTTAAGCATGTTCTAAAAATACTACATTTTTGTTCCTAACCACCAGCATTTTATGTTTTTGATGTCATCTTTTACATCTTTTTATTTTGTGTATTCCTTAACTAATCATTGTTGATATATAAGATTTTACCGGCTTTGTTTTTTAACCTTTATAACATATTTATATAGGTTGTTGATCCACTACTTTTACTCTTATTTTTGCCTTTGCTAAGGATATATATGGGCAGTAAAGAATCCTCCTGCCAATCCAGGAGGCATAAGTTTGATTCTTGGGTCAGGAAGATCCCCTGGAGGAGGAAATAGCAACCCATTTCAGTATTCTTGCCTGGGAAATTCCATGGACTGAGAAGACTGGATATCTATAGTCCATAGGGTTGCAAAAGGAGTTAGATATGATTTAGTGACTAAACAATAATACCAACAAAGGAAACATTTGCTTTTGTAATTTTTATATTTCTAATGTGGTCTTTGATTCTGTTTAAAACGTGCACTGACTTTTTGTGTGTGTTAGCTCAATTTAATGGTTGTGAAATCCTTTAGCATTTGCTTGTATGGGAAACTTTTTATTTCTCCTTCAATTCCTAATATCCTTGTCAGACAGAGTATTTTGGTTGCAAGGGTTTTTTTTTTTTTCATTCAATAATTTAAATATGTCATGCCATTCTCTCTTGTCTATAAAGTTTTCCTGGAATTTTTTGGAGGGATGCTAATTCTGTTGGGTCTGCAGGTGAACCTGGGATGAGGCATATGGTACTAATAGGTTAAATGAAGAGATTCAAAAATAGTACCTCTTATACCAGGCCATCTAGGTAGAGGAGGAGCTACCCCCCACAACTCCTCAACATACGTGTATACACAAACTCAGGCCCACCAGCTCCTCTTTTCCCAGAGAAAGTTCCAACAGCTCCATGCTTGTCTGGAACATACCCTAAACTTAGTCAGTGGGTCTCCAGCATGCATGACCTTCATTTTTCAGACTGTTGCCTCTCTTCTGGGACTAAAAGGAAGTCAGTTTTTGCATGCATCCTTCAAGAGTAGAGTCTTGGTTTCCTATAGTCCTCTGACTCACCCACAGGTAACAGTCTTTCATTTTCAAAGCTAGTTGCTCAGAGGCTCATCTTCCCAGGGCAAGTCATTTGAGCTCAGGAGCCCAATGCAGGAATTAGAGCCTTTGGTTTTTAGGAAGAACCTCCAAGGCTGTGATATCCCTCCCGCTGATGGACTGCAGCACTGTGGGTATGGGGCCTGGCCATAATATGTCTCTGTAGCTTTTCTGTTCTATCTTTAGTTGTGGACAATCTCTATTTGTCTTCATGTTATTCTCAGAGGAAGTTTCTCTATATGTAATTGTAATTATGGTTTATGTCCATGGGAAGAGGCAAGCCCCAAAACTACCTGCTCCACCATCTTGTCCCATCCAAGTTGCTGGTTTTGTATCAGCAGTTTCTGAAAATGAAAAACCTGAGGATCTTATAAAATTATTTGTTTCTAATATAATTTTTCATTTGAGAGTACACAGTTACCAGTATTGTGATTAAAGTTATTTACTTAAATTTTGTACAGTTTATCGCATATTTGTTGAGTGTATTATGTTAAATATTACAATGTAAAACTATAAGTTTTGTTACAACGATTCTTCATAGAAAACCACTCCAAAATCAGTGACCTAAGATGACAAATCATTTATTATCTTACCCTCATTTACAAGTTGATTAGGATTTAGTTAGACCTAGGTCTTGGTTGGATTTCTTCCAAGCTATTGATTTTATTTATATCTATTCTGTATGTCTCTTATTCACGCTGGACCATTGGAAGACCCAAGATGTTATCTTGTGGCAATAGCAGAGGTGTAACAGAGAGAATCCAGCTATACAAGCAGGTTGATATTTAGGAATTTATCTGTGACAAGACTAGCAATAATGTAATTAGTGCAATAGATTTAATGGAGGAGGAAATAATGAAAATAGGCAAAATTTCAATAGAGAAAATGAAATTGACCTTAATTGAATACATATTATCTATAGGCACTTTATTTTTTAAATTAACTTTTAATTGAAGAATAATTGCCTTACACTATTGTGTTGATTTCTACCAAACATCAACATGAATCAGCCATAGGTTTACCCATGTCTGCTCCCACTTAAACATTCTCCCTCTTCCCTAGCCATTACACCACTCTAGGTTGTTACAGAGACCCTGTTTGAATTCCCTGAGTCAGGCAGCAAATTCCCATTGGCTATCTATTTCAGCATTACTGGTTGGGGCATAGACTTGGATAACTGTGATATTGAATGATTTGCCTTGGAGATGAACAGTGATGAATCTGTTGTTTTTGAGATTGCATCCAAGCACTGCATTTTGGACTCTTTTGTTGACCATGATGGCTACTCCATTTCTTCTTTGGGATTCCTGCCCATAGTAGTAGATACAATGGTCATCTGAATTAAATTCACCCATTCCAATCCATTTTAGTTTGCTGATTCCTAGAATGTCAATGCTCACTCTTGCCATCTTTTGTTTGACCACTTTCAATTTGCCTTGATTTGTGGACATGACATTCCAGGTTCCTATGCAATTGCTCTTTACAGCATCGGACCTTGCTTCTATCACCAGTCACATTCACAGCTGGGTATTGTTTTTACTTTGTCTCCATCCTTTCATTCTTTCTATAGTTATTTCTCCACTGATCTCCAGGAGCATATTGGGCACCTACTGACCTGGAGAGTTCCTCTTTCAATATCCTTTCATTTTGCCTTTTCATACTGTTCATGGGGTTCTCAAGGCAAGAATACTGAAGTGGTTTGCCATTCTCTTCTCCAGTGGACCACATTCTGTCAGACCTCTCCACCATGACCCGCCAATTTTGGGTGGCCCCGCGGGCATGCCTTAGTTTCATTGAGTTAGACAAGGCTATGGTCCTAGTGTGATTAGATTGACTAGTTTTCTGTGAGTATGGTTTGTATGTCTTCCCTCTGATGCCCTCTTGCAACACCTACCATCTTACTTGGGTTTCTATTAACTTGGATGTGGGGTATCTCTTCACAGCTGCTCCAGCAAGGCACAGCCACTGTTCCTTACCTTGGATGAGGAGTATCTCATTGACGCCCTTCCTGACCTTCAATGTGGGATGGCTCCTCTAGGCCCTCCTGCGCCCACACAGCCACCGCTCCTTGGACCTGGGGTCGTTTCTCCTGGCTGCTGCCCCTGGCCTCAGGTGCACCATGGCTCCCCTCAGCCATTCCTGTGCCATTGCAGCCTGGCACTCTCGGCCACTGCCCCTGACCTCAGACGTGGGGTAGCTCCTCTCAGCTGTGCTTAGTGCGCTGGTCGCACAAGAGAAGACTCTACACATGGACATCACCAGATGGTCAACATTGAAATCAGATTGATTATATTCTATGCAGCCAGAGATGGAGAAGCTCTATACAGTCAACAAAAACAAGACCAGGAGCTGACTGTGGCTCAGATCATAAACTCCTTATTACCAAATTCAGAATTAAATTGAAGAAAGTAGGAAAAATCTCTAGACCATTCAGGTATGACCTAAATCAAATCCCTTATGATTATATAGTGGAAGTGAGAAGTAGATTTAAGGGCCTATGTATGATAGAGTGCCTGATGAGCTATGGACTGAGGTTCATGACATTGTACAGGAGACAGAGATCAAGACCATCCCCATGGAAATGAAATGCAAAAAAGCAAAATGGCTGTATGGGGAGGCCTTACTAATAGCTGAGAAAAGAAGAGAAGTGAAAAGCAAAGGAGAAAAGGAAAGATATAAGCATCTGAATGCAAAGTTCCAAAGAATAGCAAGAAGAGATAAGAAAGCCTTCCTCAGCGATCAATGCAAAGAAATAGAGGAAAAGAACAGAATGGGAAAGACTAGAGATCTCTTCAAGAAAATTAGAGATACAAAGGGAACATTTCCTGCAAAGATGGGCTCGATAAAGGACAGAAATTGTCTGGACCTAACAGAAGCAGAAGATATTAAGAAGATGTGGCAACAATACACAGAAGAACTATACAAAAAAGATCTTCACGACCTGGATAATCACGATGGTGTGATCACTCATCTAGAGCCAGACATCTTGGAGTGTGAAGTCAAGTGGTCCTTGGAAAGCATCACTAAAAACAGAGCTAGTGGAGGTGATGGCATTCCAGTAGAGCTATTTCAAGTCCTGAAAGATGATGCTGTCAAAGTGCTACACTCATATGCCAGCAAATTTGGAAAACTCAGCAGTGGCCACAGGACTGGAAAGGGTCAGTTTGCATTCCAGTTCCAAAGAAAGGCAATGCCAAAGAATGCTTAAACTACTGCACAATTGCACTCATCTCACATGCTAGTAAAGTAATGCTCAAAATTCTCCAAGCCAGGCTTTAGCAATACATGAACCGTGAACTTCCTGATGTTCAAGCTAGCTTTAGAAAAGGCAGAGAATCAGAGATCAAATTGCCAACATCCGCTGGATCATGGAAAAAGCAAGAGAGTTCCAGAAAAATATCTATTTCTGCTTTATTGAATATGCCAAAGCCTTTGACTGTGTGGATCACAATAAACTGTGGAAGAATCTGAGAGAGATGGGGATACCAGATCACCTAACCTGCCTCTTGAGGAAACTGTATGCAGGTCAGGAAGCAAGAGTTAGAACTGGACATGGAACGACAGACTGGTTCCAAATAGGAAAAGGAGTACATCAGGGCTGTATATTGTCACCCTGCTTATTTAACTTCTATGCAGAGTACATCATGAGAAACGCTGGACTGGAGGAAACACAAGCTGGAATCAAGACTGCTGGGAGAAATATCAATAACCTCAGATATGCAGATGACACCACCCTTGTGGCAGAAAGTGAAGAGGAACTAAAAAGTCTCTTGATGAAAGTGAAAGAGGAGAGTGAAAAAGTTGGCTTAAAGCTCAACATTCAGAAAACTAAGATCATGGCATCCAGTCCCATCACTTCATGGGAAATAGATTGGGGAAACAGTGGAAACAATGTCAGACTTTATTTTTTGGGGCTCCAAAATCACTGCAGATGGTGACTGCGGCCATGAAATTAAAAGATGCTTAGTCCTTGGAAGAAAAGTTATGACCAACCTAGATAGTATATTCAAAAGCAGAGACATTACTTTGCCAACTAATATCCGTTTTTAGTCAAGGCTATGGTTTTTCCAGTGGTCATGTATGAATGTGAGAGTTGGACTGTGAAGAAGGCTGAGGGCTGAAGAACTGATGCTTTTGAACTGTGGTGTTGGAGAAGACTCTTGAGAGTCCCTTGGACTGCAAAGAGATCCAACCAGTCCATTCTGAAGGAGATCAGCCCTGGGATTTCTTTGGAAGGAATGGTGCTAAAGCTGAAACTCCAGTCCTTTGGCCACCTCATGCAAAGACTTGACTCATTCAAAAAGTCTTTGATGTTGGGAGTGATTGGGGGCAGGAGGAGAATGGGACGACAGAGGATGAGATGGCTGGATGGCATCACTGACTCGATGGACATGAGTCTGAGTGAACTCCAGGAGTTGGTGATGGACAGGGAGACCTGGTGTGCTGCGATTCATGGGGTCGCAAAGAGTCGGAGATGACTGAGTGACTGAACTGAACTGAAGTTTTTAACTATAATCTCTTCAAAAATTCTCTCCTCTACTTTCTTTTTTTCTTCTTCCTCTGAGACCCCTATAACTTCAGGGTTCTGTTCAGTCCAACTTGAATGTTAGTATGTTTAATATTGTTCCGGAGGTCTCTTTAAGCTATCCTCAATTCTTTTCATTTCTTTTCCTTTATTTTGCTCTTCAGCAATTATTTCCACCATTCTATCTTCCAGCTCACTCATCCATTCTTCTGCTTTAGCTAATCTACTATTTGTCCCCATAGGCACTTTATTGAATTTAATTGTATTTATTCTAAAAACAGCCTTGAGAAGAGGATGTTTTCATTCTCATATTTAAAGGTGATGAAACAGAAATATTAGATATCTTGCCAAAGTCAATGTACTAGTGGTGAGACTGAGATTAGACATTAGGTCTCCAGAGACTATGCTATCTTTAAAAATAGGGGAAAAGTGAATTTCATAGTATAGGATAGGATTAGCAGAAGCTTGGAAGTGGAAAAAAGCACATGTATGAGTAGGGGTGGGGGTGGGCATTGGCAGCTAATCTTTTTGGGATAAAAGCCAAAGACCTAGAATACAAGATTGGATAGCAGAGTAAAGGGTATATAATCAGATTAGCAGATTAAAGGGTATATAATCAGATTATCAGATAAAAGGGTATATAATCAGATTATCAGATAAAAGGGTATATAATCAGATTGGATAGCAGATTAAAGGGTATATACTTTTGTATAGGCTCTTAAAAACTGTTGAACATAAAACTAAAAGTTCAGAGATATGCTTTGGAAAGCTAATTTATCAAGTTATTTGGAAAACTGGAAAACATGTGGAGTTCTGCAGACAACTCAGAAAGTCATCACAATAATTGAGTTAAGTAGTAATGAGGAAAGGCATAAATTGGTGGTTTGGAAACAGAAAAAAAAATAGAATGATATGGAGGGCACCAATGAAGAAAAAAAAGTAATTTATTGATATTCGGTTGGATATGGATAATAAAAGTGAAGAAATAGCCAACCATTACTCCAACATGTTGGGAAGGGATAATTAGAAGAATGGCGATGCCATTAACAGATGCACGAAAAGCAGGATGAAGAGCTGAATATGGGAGAAAGTAATGAGTTCTGTTATGGACATGATGAATTTGAAGAGAAAACAAATTGAAATAGCTGAAACTGTTAGAGTGAGCTATCAGTGGGAATACATTCTTACTTTCTTTCATACTGATAGAATTGTAACTAAGCTATGAGTGCAACAATACAGTCCCCTAAGCCCCTTGGAATTATCTTACATAAATAAATTCCCCAAATATTACATGAGCAGAAATTATTTATGCCTCTTTTAGACGTCTATGCATGTACCTTGATATTCTTTAGTCTTGAGAAGATGATGATCAGAGCCATCATATTGAAGATGGTAGAGCTAATATCAATTGCTTATCTATGTGAAATACCCTCTCTAGAAATTTTAATAAGAAGGGCAGAAACTTGTCCTTAATAATAATTCTTAAGTCACTGAATTGTTTTGATTTTTTGTTAGTTCACCCTTACTATTATCTAAAATTCATACTTTGAACTCATATTCTGTCCATAAGAGAAACATAAACCATGTGGTGTTATCTAAACAGTTAAGCTTGAAATCTGTCATCCTTGGATGTTGTGGTAAAATATTTGTTAAGTCAGTTGCCTGTGATAAACTGGAAGGCAGGATGAGAGCTTACTAGGCCTAAAGCTTTAAGGGAAGTATTCGGAAAGAGTAAAAATTTCCTGTGTTGGCTGCTACATAATGCTTTTAACAAGGTAAAACAGGGAAGAAAATTTAACTAAGTCAATAATTAATAGGTTTGTCAACAGAGGTTAAAAGAAAGCCAAACTTCTTTTGGAACCTTGCAGGTTTAGAAAAGCCTTGTACATCAGATAGCAAGAAAAAGACTCTTATTGTTCAAATGTCTCTCATGAAGAATTTTCAAGCAAAAGGACCTAGCCCTGCTTCAAATAGCAGATTGAGATAGGGATTTCTCAGTCAAGACTGTATTCATGGGAGGTGGGAGGGGGCTTCGGCATTGGGAGATCAGGTACACCTGTGGCCAATTCATGTCAATGTATGGCAAAACAAATACAGTATTGTAATGTAGGGAAATAATAATAATAATAATAATAATAAATAAATTTTTAAAAAAGACTGTATTCAGATGACCTCAGTGGAAGCAATTAAGGTAAGGCAGAAGCATGGGAGCAAGGCAGCAAGGAAACATAAACCTGTGTGTTGTACCCAGAAAATATGGGTGGAGCTGGTGGCATGTGAATTTGATAGGAAACAAACCTGGATTCTAAATCTTTGAGGAAATTGTTTTGCCGAAGAAAGCATGAGCCTAGTCTGGTAAAGTTTATGACTACTCAAACCATAAACTTTGGGCTTCCAAATTTGCCCAGATATCCCTCAGGGGAGACATAGTGCCTGGCAGTTATAACAGATATGGCATATAAGGTAATAATTTAAAACCCTATTCCTATTAGAGAATCAAGTCAATATCTACAGAAATCAATGGGTGACGAAGTTCTTCAAGAAAGCAGAGCTGAGGTTTAATGGAAGAACTCCCTCCAGCATCAGGGCACCGTCATACCCCTGTATAAGTTTATCATGATTTCACGGACTACTCCCTCTTCTCTTACCTCTTTCCTTACTTCTCACAGAAATTTTACCCCAGCAAATGTCTTGCATGCCTGGTTCCACATTGGCATCTTTTTTTCTGGAGAGCTTAGGCCACCGACAATGGCCTAAGAAATCAGATTGTATGTGAGATGGGGCTCAGGACTGGCCCACTCACTGCCTAGCTGTCAAGAGGAACTCCATCCCATGTGGATGTGGGGCATGGAAAGCCTGTTACTAGGTGATAGGCCAATGACTAAAACTTTTAACCAGTATTGATCTTGTAAAAAGCCCTGGTGGATGGGAATGACCTTAATAGTGAGATGATTCAGGCATTTCAAAACTGTGGCTAGAACACTTTTGCAATGCCTGAGGGATTTCTAGAGGGACAACAAGTTGACTGGTTATTAATCAATTGTATTGATGCAGAGGTGTAATGAAAATAGGGCAGTTAAAAAAGATTATGCAGTTAAAAAGATTATGTATAAGAGTCACAGGGCTCTTGGCCCTTATTTCATATAGTGGAAGAGTGGGCACAATGGAGAGAAGTAAGATCAGACCTTAATATAAGAGCTCCTTGTGTGCTCAGTCACTCAGCCGTGTCTGACTCTTTGTGACCCCATGGACTGTCAGAGAATTTTAAATGCTCAGTCCAGAGAGATCTGTTATGCTAAAGTCAGGACCTTGGTTGAGAAAACCTCAGCCTCTTAAATACAGGATAGGATTATCTGGGGGCTGCTACCCTGAGAAATTGGGGTTAGGATCCAGAGCTTGATGAGATAGCCAACCCCTCTCTAATAAGAGCTAGAATTTCCCTAATACAGGAATACACTATAGATTCCTCCTCTCTCCAAGTCAGAGCTGGAGTTTCAGCTTCAGCATCATTCCCTCCAAAGAAATCCCAGGGCTGATCTCCTTTAGAATGGACTGGGTGGATCTCCTTGCAGTCCAAGGGACTCTCAAGAGTCTTCTCCAACATCACAGTTCAAAAGTATCAATTCTTCCGTGCTCAGCTTTCTTTATAGTCCAGCTCTCATATCCATACATGACTACTGGAAAAACCATAGCCTTGACTAGATGGGCCTTTGTGGACAAAGTAATGTCTCTACTTTTTAATATGCTGTCTAGATTGGTCATAACTTCCTTTCAAGGAGTAAGCATCTTTTAATTAAGTTTTAATCTAAGAAAAAGACTTAGGGTAGAATTAATGGCAAGCTCTAGTGGGAGAACTGTAGTGTGGCTTCTACTCTCAGAGCAGAGCCAGCTACCCGCAGCAGAGAGTTATACACCTTTCTAATAGTTTCAGAACTATCACTGTGCTCTACTGAAACAGACTATTTGGCCCTAGAGTACTACAAAACCCTCATTTCAGCCCTCCTGACCATTAACAGAGTTTTTCTGAAATTAAGTCATAAGAATCAATTTGGTCCAGCATCAGTCCACCATAAGAATAAAATAAAGTTGTGGCCATCCCCTCCCCAACCCCAGTCCCACAGCAGGAATTTTTCTTTCTTGTTCTGACAGTCCTAACCTATGCAGGTTTAGTGATTCTGATGTGTGAAGGGAGCACTCTTGCCAGGGAACACAGCAGCACTTTTTCCAGGAACACAACAAAGATCTCACTGAAACGTAAGATATGACTGCTTTTTGTGTTCTTTGTGTATAAGAAGTGATTCCTTCTAATAAACAGGAGGAGGGAGGGTTGCTCATACATAAAGGATGTAAGGAGTAATACATGTGGGGCCTACATGATCCAGTTGGACATCTCTTCATTCTCACACACCAATTTTAACTACACATGCCAGTTATGACTCTCATACTAGTTGTAACTGTATCACATGCAACCTCAGAAGAATATTATCAAAATTCCAACCACTTAAGAATGAAGGTTTGAGTCATACCATTTGACAAGACACCTGTAATGATGATAGTTGAGAGAGGAATCTAGAATGGATAGTGGAGGAAGGGGAAGATGAGAAATCTCTACCCATCACTACCCTGAAATCAACTGAACTAATGGGTGTTAGCTCATCCTACTAACTTCCCTCTTCTAAATTTACCCTCAGGTGGAGAGGTTCACAAGAAGCATAAAGGAGCTCCTCCTAACGATGTATAAATGTGTGGATCATTGCAGAGCAAGGGGTGGATTATGCAAACCAGTGAAGCTGCATTGCTAAGATCTCTAGGACAGTCTTCAGCAAAGACATTTGTCGGGTAGCAGTCTCCATCTGACACAACTTTGCATCTTCTGCAGGGTTAAAGCTGAGTAATGTTCTCCCCAAGGATGGTTCTAATCAGTGTCTGAGAATGCTTGGGAGACCACAGCATGACCATGAAATGACCATAGGTCATTTCACAACCTCCTTAGGTAGAGATATATGCTTCTTCTGGTCTTCTGTTATTGATACCTTCTAGCTCCCTGTTACTATACCCAAAGCAACACTCTAGCAAATATGGGAAAGACATAGGTGTAAAAATAACTACCGTTAGCATTTTGGTATGTTTTATCAGTCATTTCATTTTGATGTAATTTTTTTCTACTTTTTTTGGTCTCCTTATGAATATGTACACAAATATTAAATGAAAAATTTCAACTGACATCTATGGTTTTGTGGCACACAGATTTTCATCCTAACCCTAATTGCAGATAGTGAATGTTTAGCTGTTATGTATTCTTTGTCTTTAATTCTTTTTAATTTATTGAAGAACTTGTGATTATTGCTTTTGATAAGAAGCAACTAACTTTTAAAGCAATATAAGTTATTAGAAAAGAGAGGGAAAGATATGTTAAGACTATAAAACAAACTTGAAAATTGTTCAGATTGGAAAAGAGCAAACAATGTCCTGACATTTAGTGTGGAGCCTTGAGGAGGAAAGACATGAAAGGCGATAGCCATATAATAAACCTCCTTTCAGTTCAGTCATTCAGTCGTGTCCAACTCTTTGTGACCTCATGGACTGAAGCACACCAGGCTTCCCTGCCCAGCACCAACTCCCGGAGTTTACTCAAACTCATGTCCATCGAGTCTGTGATGCCATCCAACCATCTCATCCTCTGTTATCCCCTTCTCCTCCCACCTTCAATCTTTCCCAGCATCAAGGTCTTTTCCAATGAAGAGAAATCAGTTGGTCAAAGTATGAGTTTCAGCTTCACCTTCCAATGAATATTCAGGACTGATTTCCTTTAGGATGTACTAGTTTGATCTCCTTGCAGTCCAAGGGACTCTAAAGAGTCTTCTCCAACACCCCAGTTCCAAAGTATCAATTCTTCCACACTTTTTTAATCTTCTGCCCCCATACATGACTACTGGAGAAACCATAGCTTTGACAAGATGGACTTTTGTTGGTAAAGTAATGTCTGCTTTTTAATATGCCGTCTAGGTTGGTCATAGTTTTTCTTCCAAGGAGCAAGCATATTTTAATTTCATGGCTGCACTCACTATCTGCAATGATTTTGGAGCCCCCCCAAATAAAGCCTTTCACTGTTCCATTTGTTTTCCCACCAGTTTGCTGTGAAGTGATGGGACTGGATGCCATGATCTTAGTTTTTTAATGCTGAGTTTTAAGCCAACTTTTCCTCTCTCCTCTTTGACTTTCATCAAGATGCTCTTTAGTTCTTTTTCACTTTCTGCCAAAAGGGTGGTCATCTGTTTATCTGAGATTATTGATGTTTCTCCCGGCAATCTTGATTCCAGCTTGTGCTTCATCCAGCTCAGCATTTCTTGTGATGTACTCTGCATATAAGTCAAATAAGCAGGGTGACATTATGCAGCCTCGATGTATTCCTTTCCAAATTTGGAGCCAGTCTGTTGTCCCATATCTGGTTCTAACTGTTGCTTCTTGACTTGCATACAGATTTCTCAGGAGGCAGGTTAGGTGGTCTGGTATTCCCATTTCTTGAAGAAGTTTTCATAGTTTGTTGTGATCCACACAGTCAAAGTCTTTGGCATAGTCAATAAAGCAGAAGTAGATGTTTTTATGGAACTCTCTTGCTTTTTCAATGATCCAATGGATGTTGGCAATTTGATCTCTGGTTCCTCTCCCTTTTCTAAATCCAGCTTGAACATCTGGAAGTTCTCAGTTCACATACTTTTGAAGCCTAGCTTGGAGGAGTTTGAGCATTCATTTGCTAGCATGTGAGATGAGTGCAGTCATGTGGTAGTTTGAGCTTTTTTTGGCACTGCCATTTGGCTTGGAATGAAAACTGACCTTTTCCAGTCCTGTGGCCACTGCTGAGTTTTCCAGGTTTGCTGCATATTGAGTGCCCTTTCACAGCATTATCTTTTAGGATTTGAAAGAGCTTATTTGGAATTCTATCACCTCCACTAGCTTTGTTCATAGTGATGCTTCCTAAGACCCACTTGACTTCTTATTCCAAGATGTCTGGCTCTAGGTGAGTGATCACACCATCATGATTATCTGGGTCATGAAGATCTTTTTTGTATACTTTTTCTGTGTATTCTTGCCATCTCTTTTTAATATCTCCTGCTTCTCATAGGTCCACATCATTTCTGTCCTTTATTGTGCCCATAATATACCTAGGAATGCTCAGCTGTATACCTCACTGTTCCTGGCCTTGGGAAAGATTCTTAGTTCAAACATATCATCCAGAGCACTCTGGTCTTTTAGACAGTCCAAGTTTTGAAACTGAAGGTGCCCGTGGTGGTCATAATGGACAAGAAGCTAGAAGACCTTCCTCATTCATACAAGTACCAGGATTTTATACCCACTCTAATCTTTAACCTAAACCTGTCATGCTACCTCCTAAACCAAGGTCCTTCTTTAGAGCCCTCCACCTACCTCCACTCTGTTCCCATTCCTTCATATTTTTTTTCTGTTATTTCTACAGTTCTGTAAGTTACATTTCTCTTAACCACTTCACAACTCTTCACAAGTAAATTGTATGCTGATGATTTTTACTACTAAACAAATGATATATAAATTCATATATAAATTAAATATATTATTAATTTAAGTCTACTAGATTTCTAGAATTGTGTATACTGGATGGGGGTAGTTGTAGGATGGAAAGATTAAGCTCATTATTCTCACAGCATAACTCTCAGACTGATGTTCCTTTTAGCTAAAGTAAGAGAGTCATTGTTGAAAGCAGCGGCTTATTGGAGTTGCATAAAATGATCAGAGAACCAGAGGTGAACAGTGGCCTTCCTCCTGGGACAATACTTGGGCAGCACATGCAGTCCTGGTTCAGTTGGTGTGCTGGCTGAGCACAAAGATGCTCTGATCCCATGCTGGGGGAGAATAGCTCTCTGTCCTCTGGGAACACTGTACACACCATCGGTAAGAGTTTACCAAACTAAGGCACACATGAAATTCAGCCCAGTTGCCCAGTCACAGAGTCAGCAGATAGAGACGAAAAGAACAAGGGTTGACATTAGGTGAACCTAAGCAGAATAACTGCCAGTGAAGCCTTGGACTTGCTACCTAACCATGTACTCTCAACTTCAATATATTAATTTGTAAATTAGGAGTAGTCACATTTGCATTGAGGGATTGAATACTTGGAAAAGTAAAAGACACAAAGATAATGTGCCACATGCAATTCATAGTATATAGATAATAAATATTATCCAGAATTAATGATGGCCTTCTTTAAGAATATAATAATAATGATGATAACATTTTGAAAATTGACTATATGATAGATATTGTGGTGAGTACTTAACAAATCACATAAATTCCATGAGCTAAGTCCTGTTATCGCATTGATTTCAAAGATTAGGATTTTGAATCTCAAAAGGAGTTAAATAATATTCCTGGCATCCCAAAGCTAATAACTTCAGATCCAGATATTCCACCTCTAGAGCTTATGCTATTAAATATGTTAGATAGTAATGATTCCTTTCTTCACAAAAAAAGCAGAAAGGGGTTCGTTTATCGAAGGACCTTAAACCCATAGAAAGACTTTATTATTCTTGATCTTAAATTTAACATTCAATGGAAACTCTTCCTTTGGAGCCCAAAGGGGTTGAAATGCACTTTGAATTTGGAACTGTAAGACCTGTGAACACTTTCCAATTTTGGCACTTACTGTAAGCCACTTTGTATATTTGAGTTTCTTCATATGTGAATGGAAGTAATCACCATTTTGTTGAGAGATATCAGTGAGGAAATAGATGTGAAAGCACCTTATAAATGCAAATGGCTCACAAATGTTAGTTGTCATTAGTCACAGTACATTATTTTTAAAAGCCAAAAAATTGAAATAATAATTATAATACTTTTCTCTCTGTTCTATTTGAAAAATAAAGCAAATTATTTTATTCCACTTCAATGTAACATACAACCAATTTAAAATATTTTTTAATATCTAAATTTCTAGAATGTTTTAAATATTAAGATATTCATGTCGATGAAAACAAGAATGATACCACACAGTAATGCATTTTTCTTTATTTTTATAGGATGTTTCATATGGTAGAATGAAAAACAATAGGTGTCCAATGTTCTGGAGGATTCCATTATGGGCTTGCCTAGGCAATTCACAAGGATACATTTCAAGTTATGCCTCATATTCTTTTGGAGTAAGTAGAAA
>SJYF01000518.1:211092-226886 GCA_006410515.1 Procapra przewalskii
AGGTCATATTAAACATTTCACAATGAAGTATGATAATATCTGTAGGATTTTCAAGTCTCTTTGATTAATTTGAGGAATTTATTTTCTAACAGTTTTTTTAGTGTTCTCATCATGAATAGTTTAAAAAAATTTTAACTTTGAACATCTTTGAGATAATTATATGGTTATCTCTTTATCTACTAATATTTTAAATTAGATTGATGATTTTTGAATGTTAAAGCAATTCTAATTCTCTGATAGGAATATATTATTCTTTCATTTATTATTGAATACTATCTGATATTTTGTTAAGGAATTTTTCCCTCTATACTTATGAGAGGTATTGGTCTGCAATTTTTTTTTTATCTGTAACATCTTTACCATGATTTAGTGTTAGTTATGTTGGCCTCATAAAATGAATGTTAATGTGTTCTTTCCTCCTCTATTTTAAAAAATATTTGTATTACTTATTTCTTAAATGCTGCTGCTGCTGCTTCAGTCATGTCAGACTCTGTGACCCCATAGACGGCAGCCCACCAGGCTCTTCCATCCCTGGGATTCTCCAGGCAAAAATACTGGAGTGGGTTGCCATTTCCATCTCTATATTTCTTAAATAATAGATATAATTTATCATAAAACAATGTAGGCTTGCAAATTTATTAGTGAGAGTGTACTTAAAAGAAATGTAATTTTCTACTCTAGCAGGTATAGGACTGTGCAGACTTAGTGTTTCAACCTCTGGTAAGTTTTCTATTTAAAAGAATTTGAAACAGATGAATTTGTTGGCTAAAACTGTTAATGTTCCTTCATTTTACTTTAATTTCTAGAGAGTTTCTAGTGATAATCAATTTTTTATACTCAAGACTGGTAATATTTTTTTCTTATATCTCTTGACCAACCCTTCTAATCATTTGTTAATTTTATTAATTTTTTTATAACCAATTTTTGCTTTTGTCAGTTTTCTCTTGGAGAAGGAAATGGCAACCCACTCCAGTGTTCATGTCTGGAGAATCCCAGGAATGGGGAGCCTGGTGGGCTGCTGTCTATGGGGTCGCACAGAGTCGGACACAACTGAAGAAACTTAGCAGCAGCAGCAGCAGCAGCAGCAGCAGCAGTTTTCTCCATTTTATATACCATCAATATCTATGCTAGTCCTATTTCCTAGTATGCATTTAATTTGCCCTTATTTTCCAGCTTTTATAGATGAAAAATCAGACATTGGAGAAATATTTATTTATTTATTTTATAATATAAATATATTAGCTTTACTTATTCCTTTCGTTAGAACTGCATTAATTTAATACCAAGGATTGCTGTGATATGGAGAAGGCAATGGCACCCCATTCCAGTACTCTTGCCTGGAGAATCCCATGGACAAAGGAGCCTGGTGGGCTGCAGTCCATGGGGTCAGTAGGAGTCGGACACGACTGAGTGACTTCACTTTCATGAATTGGAGAAGGAAGTGGCAACCCACTCCAGTGTTCTTGCCTGGAGAATCCCAGGGACGGCGGAACCTGGTGAGCTGCTGTCTCTGGGGTCACACAGAGTCGGACACGACTGAAGTGACTCAGCAGCAGCAGCAGCAGCATTGCTGTGAGATATTTTCATTATTATTTACTTTGACATTATATATGACAATCTGTTATTAAATCTACCCAGTTAATGCTTACTTTGGATATTGTATTTTTCAGTTTTGTAATTCCCACTTAGTTCTTGCATATATTTTCCATTTATATATTTAGATACATCCTTTGTTCATTCCTGTGAGCATATTTCTCTTCATCTCTTGAACATATGCATGACAAAGTTTTTGCTTATTTCAAAAATTTTGTCTCTTTGACTTTAGTTTCTATTATTTTTTGTTCTTGACTGTGGCTCCCCTTTCCCTGTTTAACACATCTAGCCATTTTTCATTGACTTCTAGACATTGGACATAAAATCATTTTAAAGATTCTAGATTCTGTACCTTCATCTGACAATTGTTGGGTTTTGCTCTAGCAGAAAATATACTCACCTGAACTGAATCTAAACTATATTTCCCCTTCAGTACTTGAAAGTTCTACTCACTTCTGTCAGCCTTTTATTATTTTTACCTTCTTCCTGGTCATTGGGAATACAAAATCAGTGATCAGCCAAAGTGTTTGGCAAAATTTTTGCTCAGATTTTTGTGCTCCCCCATCTATAACAACCCACTTTCTGTGCTCCCACATTTAAAATCTTTCTTGAAACCTGAGATATATCTTCTTACTTCCCAACATGTTAAGACCACATCTTTCTGCTCAAGTTCCAGATGCTCCACATCAGGAAGACTGAGTAGTACTTTTAGATGAAAGGCTTATAAATATGTATTATCTCATCCAGTATAGTTCCTCTCTTTGAAAATTTAACGTCTCTTTTTATTTTTTTCCTGCTTTTGGTGACTCTCCAAAGTCTTTAAATAGTTTTATATATATATATATATCATCCACAGTTTAGAATTATTAATTGTGAGTAACTTGATCTACTACATGCTATTCTGTCATTACTAGAAATGGAACCCAATGTCTGACTGACTTTTAAATTACAAACTTTAAGAATAATTTTTCACAAATACCTGAGTACTCTGATCTCAGTATTATCACTTGAATTTTGTATGTTGTGTTAGTTCTGCTGTACAGCCAAGTGAATCAACAATGCATATGCTTATATACACTCTTTTTAAGATTCTTTTCCCATATAGCTCATTACAGACTATTGAGTAGAATTCCCTGTGCTATACAATAGTTTATTATTAATTATCTATTTACATGTAATGGTGTGTATATGTCTATTCCAAATTCCCAATGTATCCCTCCCAACCCCTTCTCCCCTTGGTAACCACAACTTTTTCCCATACATATGTGACTCTAATTTTATTCTGTAAATAAGTTTATTTGTACTTTTTTAGATTCCACATTTAAGCAGTATCAAATGATATCTATATTCCTCTGTCTGACTTACTCCACTCAGTATGACAGTATCTAGGTCCATCCATACATTTCCATTGGCATCATTTCATTCTTTTTTTTTAAAAGATTTTATTTATTTTTAATTTAAATTTATTTATTTTAATTGGAAGCTAATTACTTTACAGTATTGTATTGGTTCTGCCACAAATCAACATGACTCTGCCACAGGCCTACACATGTTCCCCAGTCTGAACCCCCCTCCATTCTTTTTTTAATGGCTGAGCAATATTTCATTGTATATATGGACCACATCTTCTACGTCCTAACTTTTATAAACAGTCAAGCTGGAAAATTAATACATGTAAAAGAATGAAATTAGTACATTCTCTAATGCCATGCACAAAACTCAAAATGAATTAAAGACCTAAATGTAAGATCAGATTCTGTAAAACTCTTAGGAAAAAAAAAACAACAACACAGAACACACTCTGATATAAATCACAGCAAGATCTTTTTTGATCCACATCCCAGAGTAATGAAAATAAAAATAAACAAATCAGACCTAGTTACACTTGAAAGCTTCTACATAGCAAAGGAAATCATAAACAAAATGAAAAGACAACCAACAGAATGGGAGAAAATACTTGCAAATGAATTGACAGGCAAGGAATTGTTCTCGTTCTGTCTCTAAGTGTCCAACTCTTTGCATGGAGTACGGCAATGCTAGGCGCCTCTGTCCTTCACTATCTTTCAGAGTTTTCTCACATTCATGTTCTCCTGAATAAGGAATTAATCTCCAAACTATACAATTCAGTCAAAAAATGGGAGGAAGATCTAAACATACATTTATCTAAAGAAGACATACACATGGCCAAAAAGCACATGAAAATAGCTCAACAACACTAATTATTCAAAAACATTGAAATCAAAACTGCAATGAGCTATCACCTCACAACTGTCAGAATGGCCATCATCAGCAAGTCTAAAAACAATAAATGCTGGAAAGGATATGGAGAAAAGGGCACCCTCCCACATTGTTGATGGGAATGTAAATCGGTATAGCCACTAAACAGAACACCATGGAGGTTTCTTAAAAAACTAAAATAAAGCTACCATATGATCCACAAGTCCACTCCTGGGCATATATCCAAAGTAAACCATAACTTAAAAAAATACATGCACTGGCACTTCGTTTCTTACATGATAGTATACATGTTTCTATGCCATTCTCCCAAACCAACCCAGTATGGCAAAACAAATACAGTATTGTAATGTAGGGAAATAACAATAATAATAAAAATTTAAAAAAAAATAAAAATAAAAAGATACATGCTCCTCAACATTCATTGCAAAAACTCCAAGATTGCTTATTAACTGGAGAGAATAACAGCAAACGGTGCTGTTAAGAATGTTCCATTTTTTAATATTAAGATTTTTTTAATGGAAGTATAATTGACTTGCATGCATGCTAATTCACTTCAGTCGTCTGACTGAATTTAATTTCAGATATTGCAGAATTCCATGTTCAATGATTTTATTTTTAATATACTGATGTTTTATAGTGTTTACATAAGAAAAATTATGACTTCCTGGGAGCCCACAACCTAAAAATATGAACAGTCCATAGGTAAGAATGAATAAATTTTCAATGTCTTTCTTTAAAAATGCAGAAAATTTTGAGTTATAAAGTTATATCTCTACATGTTAGACAGCAGTTGAGTTTTTTTGAAAGACCTATTTGATGTCTGCAGGAAAGTTTAGTAGTTGAACTAAATTTTTAGTGACTGAACTGAACATAACAGTTTAATTTCAGCCCCCAATGATTTTTGCCATTTTTCTGTAGGCAGTCAAATGTTTCTATATTGATTGTCAATGAGTCCACTTAGGACTTTGTGCCCTGATTTATATTGCTTATAAGGAATTGAGCTTGCTAACAATTCCTGCAGAAAAATTAAATTTCTCTAGATTATATATATAGCTACCAAGTTAGTAATGGTGCCAAAGTAATTTACCAGAGACCTGGTGGATTTACTTACTTTAACAATGGAAACTGCATGTTTGTTGGTTGAGTCACTGACTGTTTATATCTGTTCCCTCATCTACTTATAGTTCCCCTTACACTTTAAGAGTGTCCTTGTGTGGGCAATAGAGTCACTATTACATTTAACTTAAACAATCCTAATTTCTAATGATGTATGACTATACAAACTTCTAACAAAGTAAATGAAGTGGTCAAAATATCTACCTGTAATATTTGAGTTCATCAATTGAATTTTGAATTTGCATTTCAGATTTTCTCATTTATTTATTTATGACCACTCCTCCAGCTTGTGGGACCTTAGTTCCATGACCAGGGACCAAAACTGCACCCCCTGCAGTGGAACTGCAGAGTGTTAACCACTGGCCACCAGGGAAGTTCCTAGATTTTTCTTATATACACTCTACTAATTTAGATTTTATCCATTTTCACACTTTATATAGTCAAATTCTATTTAAACTATCCACTGCATATTTAACATTTATGCTTTTATCTTCAGATATTCTTCAGTCATCTAACAAAATTTTTCAAAGTGTACAGATAAATTATTTGAGATATATTATTTTGGGGGGATTTATGCATGAGGCAGAAAATTTTTTTTTCATTTATTTATTTTTTAACTAAAGGATAATTGCAAAACATACATTTCTCCAAAGAAAACATACAGATGGCTAACACACAAAAAGATGCTCGATATCACTCATTATCAGAGAAATGCAAATCAAAACCACAATGAGGCACCATCTCATGCCAGTCAGAATGGCTGCCATCAAAAAGTCTACAAGCAATAAATGCTGGAGAGGGTGTGAAGAAAAGGGAACCCTCTTACATTGTTGGTGGGGATGCAAACTAGTACAGCCACTATGGAGAACAGTGGAGATTCCTTACAAAACTGGAAATAGAACTACCATATGACCCAGCAATCCCACTGCTGGGCATACACACCAAGAAAACCAGAACTGAAAGAGACACATGCACCCCAGTGTTCATCAGACCACTGTTTACAATAGCCAGGACATGGAAGCAACCTAGATGTCCATCAACAGATGAATGCATAAGAAAGCTGTGGTACATATACACAATGGAATATTACTCAGCCATTAAAAAGAATACATTTGAATCAATTTTAATGAGGTGGATGAAACTGGAGCATATTATACAGAGTGAAGTAAGCCAGAAAGAAAAATACCAATACAGTATATTAACACATATATATGGAATTTAGAAAGATAGTAATAATGACCCTATATGCGAGACAACAAAAGAGACACAGATGTAAAGAACATACTTTTGGACTCTATGGGAGAAGGCAAGGGTGGGATGATTTTAGAGAATAGCATTGAAACATGTATATTGCCATAGGTGAAACAGATCACCAGTCCAGGTTCGAAGCGTGAGACAGGGCGCTCAGGGCTGGTGCACTGGAATGATCCTGAGGGATGTGATGGGGAAGGAGGGGGGAGGGGGGTTCAGGATAGGGAACACATGTACACCCATGGCTGATTCAGGTCAGTGTATGGCAAAAACCACTACAATATTGTAAGGTAATTACCTTCCAATTAAAGTAAATATATATATATATATTTTAAAGGATAATTGCATTATAGAATTTTGTTGTTTTCTGTCAAGCATTAACATGAATCAGCCATAGGTATACATATATCTCCTCCTTCTTGAATCTCCCTCCCATCTCCCTCCCCCTCCCAGCCCTCTAGGTTGCTACGCAGCCCCTGTTTGAGTTCCCTGAGTCACACAGCAATTCCCATTGGCTATCTATTTTACATATGGTAACATAAGCTTCCATGTTGCTCTCTATATACATCTCACCCTCTCTTTCTTTCTCCCCCCATGTCCCTAACTCTGCTCTCTTTGTCTACTTCTTCATTGTATATTCTTGCCTACTTTGCTGTAGATTAATTAATCATCAGGGTGTGATTTTATTTCTGGGATTTCTATCCTGCTCTTTTGATCTATATTTCAGTTTTTGTTCCAGTAGCATACTATTTTGATTAATTAAGCTTTGTAGTATAGTCTGAAGTTAGGGAGTCTGATTCCTCCAGCTCCATTTTTCTTTCTCAGAATTGCTTTGGCTATTAGTAGCCTTTTGTTTTATAATTTTAGAGTTTTTTGTTCTAGTTCTGTCAAAAATGTCTTTGATAATAATAAAGATTGCATTAAATCTGTAGATTACCTTAGGTATATAGACATTTTGAAAATGTTGATTCTTCCAATCTAAGAACATGGTATATCCTTCCATCTCCTTGTGTCATTTTCAATTTCTTTCATCAGTTTTCAGAGGAAAGGTTTTTATGTCTCCTTCAGTTTGGTTCAGTTCAGTCACTCAGTCGTGTCTGACTCTTTGCAACCCCATGAATTGCAGCACAGCAAGCCTCCCTGTCCATCACCAACTCCTGGAGTTCACTCAGTCTCTCGTCCATCGAGTCAGTGACGCCATCCAGCCATCTCCTCCTCTGTCGTCCCTTTCTCCTCCTGCCCCCAATCCCTCCCAGCATCAGAGTCTTTTCCAATGAGTCAACTCTTCTCATGAGGTGGCCAAAGTACTGGAGTTTCAGCTTTAGCATCATCCCTTCCAAAGATCATCCAGGGCTGATCTCCTTCAGAATGGACTGGTTGGATCTCCTTGCAGTCCAAGGGACTCTCAAGAGTCTTCTCCAACACCACACTTCAAGAGCATCAATTTTTCGGCACTCAGCCTTCTTCACAGTCCAACTTTCACTCCATACATGACTACTGGAAAAACCATAGCCTTGACTAGACGGACATTAGGTAAATTTACTCCTAAGTTTTGAAAGTTTTATTCTTTTTGATGTAATAGTAAATGCAATTGTTTCCTTAATATCTCTTTCTGCTCTTCTTCACTGTTCATGTATAATAATGCAAGTGTATACAAAAAGAGATTTATTTGCATTAAGTTCAATCCTGCAGCTGTACTGAACTGTGATCTGCTCCAGTAATTTTCTGGTGGAATCTTTAAGATTTTCTATGTATAGTATCATGTTATCTGCTAAAAGTGACAGTTTACTCTTCTTTCCCATTTTACATCCCTTTATTTCTCCCCCCGCCCCCCCGATTGCTATGGCTCAGTTCAGTTCAGTTCAGTCTCAGTCATATCCGACTCTTGAGATCCCATGGACTGTAGCACACCAGGCTTTCCTGTCCGTCACCAACATCCGGAGCTTGCTCAAACTCATGTCCACTGAGTTGGTGATGCCATCCAATCATCTCATCCTCTGTTGCCCTCTTCTCCTACTGCCTTCAATCTTTCCCAGCATCAGGGTCTTTTCCAATGAGTCAGTTCTTCACATCAGGTGGCCAAAGTATTGGAGTTTCAGCTCCAGCATCAGTCCTTCCAATGAATATTCAGGACTGATTTCCTTTAGAATTGATTGGTTTGATCTCCTTGCAGTCCAAGGGACTCTAAAGAGTCTTTTCTAACACCAAAGTTCAAAAGCATAATTTCTTCAGCACTCAGCTTTCTTTATGGTCCAGCACTCACATCTGGACATGACTACTGGAAAAACCATAGCTTTGACTAGATGGACCTTTGTTAGCAAAGTACTGTTTCTGCTTTTTAATCTGCTGTTTAGGTTGGTCGTAGCTTTTATTCCAAGGGAGAAAGTGTTTTTTGATATCATGGCTGCAGTCACCATCTTCTCTTCTATTCTCAGCTATTTCTAAAGCCTCCTCAGACAACCAGTTTGCTTTTTTGCCTCTTTCTTGGGAATGACATTGATCCCTGCCTCCTGTAAACTATCATGAACCTCCTTCCATAGTTCTTCAGGCACTCTGTCTATCAGATCTAATCCCTTGAACCTATTTGTCACTTTCACTGTATAATCATAAGGGATTTAATTTAGGTCATACCTGAATGGTCTAGTGATTTTCCCTACTTTCTTCAATTTAAGTCTGAATTCTGCAATAAGGAGTTTGTGATCTGAGCCACAGTCAGCTCCCTGTCTTGTTTTTGCTGACTCTATAGAGTTTCTCCATCTTTTGCTGCAAAGAATATAATCAATCTAATTTTGGTATTGACCATCTGATGAAGTCCATGTGTACAGTCGTCTGTTGTGTTGTTGGAAGAGGGTGTTTGCTATGACCAGTGCATTCTCTTGGCAAAACTCTGTTAGCCCTTCCCCTGCTTCATTTTCTACTACAAGGCCAAACTTGCCTGTTACTCCAGGCATCTCTTGACTTCCTACCTCTGCATTCCACTCCCCTATGATGAAAAGGACGTTTTGTGTGTGTGTGTGTGTGTGTGTGTGTGTGTTAGTTCTAAAAGGTCTTGTAGGTTATCAGATAACTTTTCAACTTCAGCTTCTTGGCACTAGTGGTTGTGGCATAGACTTGGATTACTGTGATATTGAATGGTTTGCCTTGGAAATGAACAGAGATCATTCTGTAATTTTTGAGATTGCACCCAAGTACTGCATTTTGGACTCTTTCATTGACTATGATGGCTACTTCATTTCTTCTAAGGGATTCTGCCCACAGTAATAAATATAATGGTCATCTGAATTAAATTCTCCCCTCCAGTCAATGTTAATTCACTGATTCCTAAAATGTTGATGTTCACTCTTGTCATCTCCTGTTTGACTACTTCCAATTTACCTTGGTTCATGGACATAATATTCCAGTTTCCTATGCAATATTGTTCTTTACAACATCAAACTTTGCTTCTATCACCACTCCCATCCACAACTGGATGTTTCACTTTGGGCCCTTCTTTTCATTCTTTCTGGAGTTATATATCCACTCTTCTCCAGTAGCATATTGGACACCTACCAACCTGGGGAGTTCATCTTTCAGTGTCCTATCTTTTTGCCTTTTCATACCGTTCATGGGGTTTTCAAGGCAAGAATTCTGAAGTGGTTTTCTATTCCCTTCTCCAGTGGACCACCTTTTGTCAGAACTCTACACAATGACCCCTCCATCATGGGTAGCCCTACATGCCATGGCTCATAGTTTCATTGAGTTAGATAAGGCTGTAGTCCATGTGATCACTTTGGTTAGTCTTATGTGATTGTGGGTTTCTTTCTGTCTGCCTTCTGATGAATAAGGATAAGAGGCTGATGGAAACTTCCTGATATCAGTGACAGAATGCTATGGCTAGGACTACCAAAACTTTGTTGAATGAAAATGGTGACAATGGACATACTTTCCTTATTTCTGATCATACAGGGCAAGCTCTGCCTTTCACCACTGAGGATAGTGTTAGCTGTGGTTTGTTTTATACAACCTTTATGACATTGAGGTAGATTCCCTTTATGGTCACTTTCTGGAGAGATTTTATCATAAATGAGTATTGGACTTGTCTAAAGCTTTTTGTGCATCTATTGAGATGATCTTTTTTTCCCCCCTTCAGTTTGTTAATGAGGTTAAAACAAAAATTGAGTTGTGGACATTGAAGCATCCTTGCATCCCTGAGATAAGTCTCACTTGAGCATGGTGTATGATCCTTTCAATGTATTGTTGGACTTTGTTGAATATTTTTGCATCTGTGGTTATCTGTGATATCAGCCTGTAGTTTTCTTTTTGCATGATGTCTTTGTCTGGTTTTGGCATCAGGATGAAGGTGGCTTCATAGAATAAACTTGTGAATGTTCTTTCACTGTACATTTTTGGAGGAGTGTCAAAAGGATAGGTGTTAGCTCTTGTCTAAACATTTGATAGAATTCACCTGTGAAACCCTCTGGTTCGAGACTTTTATTTGTTGAAAAGTTTTAAATCATCATTTCAATTTTGGTGCTTGTGATACGGCTGTTCATATTTTCTATTTCTTCCTGGTTCAGTCTTAGAAAGTTGTATCTTTCTAAGAATTTGTGCATTTTGTTTAGGTTGTCCATTTTATTGGCAAACAGTTGTTTATAGTGGTCTCTTATGAGCTTGTGTATTCTTATGATGTCTATTGTAATTCTCCCTTTTCATTTCTAATTTTATTTGAGTTCCCTCAGCTTTGTGTTTTTTTTTTTTTTCTTGGTGAGTCTGGCTAAAGGTTTATCAGTTTTGTTTGTCTTCTCTAAGAACCAGGTTTTCATTTCAGTTTTTGTTATTGCTTTCTCCATCTCTATTTCATTTATTTCTGCTCTGATCTCTATGATTTCTTCCTTTCTACTAACTTTGGGTTTTGTTTGTTCCTCTTTCTCTAGTTGCTTTAGATACAAAGTTACACTGTTTATTTGGGATTTTCTTGTCTCTTGAGGTAAGACTGTGTTGCTATAAACTTCCATTTTAAAACTGCTTTTGCTTTTCCAAAGGTTTTGGACTGTCACTTATTCATTGTTATTTCTCTCTAGATATTTTTAAAATTTTCTTTTTGATTTCTTCAATGATCCATAGGTTATTTAGTAGCATCCATTTAGTTTATGTTTATTTTTTATAGTTTTATTCTAGGCGATGAGTAAAAATAAGCTATGATTCTGAATTCTATTTATAACTCTGACCTTACAAGAATATAATTATATTTAGCATTTATCTGCAGGCAAAGGAAAAATTTATTTACAGAACAAATTTTATAATTGCTGTTTTAAGGTACAGAAATGGTCATTTCTTGCTTTATATTTCACCCCTTTGGGAATTCAGTTGTTATGAGAAAATGAAATAAACGCATATAAATCTTAAGATATATGTCCTTATTGACAATGAAGCAATTTTTCAATAATCTTTCAAAACTGACTAACCACAAAAAGGCAAATGTTAGGTTGTGGAAGAAAATACAAATGACTGAATGTAGATAGATTACAGATTAGAAGCATTAGTGGGAAAACAGCTAGGTGTCACTAAAGGAAGAATGTCCTTGTTCCAAAGAGGAGAGAGACAGTGAATGTTAATTTACCTGGATAAGTGGCAGTGAAGTGAAAGGTTGTTGCAGATGTGATGGGAAGGGGGTGGGCAGCTTTTTTCCTCCAAAGCAGTTGACAAAGTTAGCAGTTCAATGTCTAGCAGACTACACACTCAAATATTATATATGCTGTTAACTGTTGATAATGATGACAGCTGTCTCTTGTGGGTCAATCAACAAGCAGACACTATACATACTGTGGGGGAAAAAAAACCATATAGATTTTGAATATTCACTAAACAGTGAAATGTGGGCAAAAAGAGAAAAAGGAAAGGGAGTGGAAGGGAGGGAGGACTTATTATTTATTTACTGCCTGCTCTTTCAGGGCTTGTCAGACTTAATTACATATGAAGTTTCACTCTTCATACTGATAAAAAAGTTGAAGTTCTGAAGTGTTAAAAATATGCACATTTATTCAACATACATTGCACACCAAGAATGCACCATTATTGTGCTCATTTCTGAGGATTTAAAGATGGAAACAATCAAATGTGATTCCTTCTTTTAAGAAAATTACTGTCTAAATGTATGACAACTGTAAATATGTGATTCATCCAAAGTTACACAATTCATGTATAGAAAGGATTTGGATGCTGGTTTTTCTAAGTGTGTCCCCAGTGCTCTTGGTACCACTATATCAGTAGTAGGCAAGTTGCTGCTTCTCCCCCTTACATTCTTTCACAACATCCGGATTGAGGATATGGGTGTGCCCAACAGTACATTTCTCTATATTTTCTGAGCTGAGTTTTGTAGGTTTTGATTTGGCATCCATCAAACTGCTGAGTACAATAGGATAATTTGCTTGGAAATTTATGATAACAAATAATTACGTGAGTCAAAAATTGTATCTGAAATATATTTGAGATAATGACTTACAAATTACTTTTGTCTATATGAATTTTCCCTCTCATTTCCCCTAAATTTAAATTTGTTACTGGTCTGCATTCATTGATTAAGAAAGGTATGTGTCAGGGAAAAAAATAGAAAAATCTGTAAGCTTCTGTGACTTTTTTTTTTTTTCTAATGAACAAAGAGAGGCCAATGTTTAGTCAAAATATTTTGGAAGAAGAATGTTGTTTCCCAGCATTACCCTGTTTGTTGACTAGAATGAGACCCTCTTGGGCTAAAAGATGTTGGGGAGATATTGGAGCCTGCTGTGGGTTCATACTCTACCTGGCTTTGTAGAAGCATTGCTGAGAGAATAGCCCCCAAAAGAAAATTTTTGCAACATGCCCCCCCCCCCCGAATTTCTATTCCTTAAATACAGCAGTGAAGTAGTGGAGACTGAAGAGCCTTATGGATTAGAACACTGAAACCTACGCCAATAGGTACAAGTCCTGACAAGTAGAGTGGCTGCCTGCTTTGGAAGGAGCCTTCTTCATCTGGAACCAAAGGGCTCTGCTTGTTCCCAAAGTTGGATGTTGCTCTGTTTTAGTTGCATCAGATTTTACCATGCAACAATTGCATTGGTGCCAAGGTGGCGCTAATAGGAAAAAACCCGCCTGCCAATGCAGGAGACGTAACAGACATGGATGGGTTCGATCCCTGGGTTGGGGAGATCCCCTGGAAGAGGGCATGACAAACCACTCTAGTATTCTTGCCTGGAGAATACTCTGGACAGAGGATCCTGGCGAGCTATGGTCCATAGGGTCTCAAAGAGTCAGACACAACTGAAGTGACTCAGCATACATACACCCATTCTATTCTTTAGTCTTTCTCCTCCAGACTGTACTTTCCATATCAAGCCTTCACTCTCCCCATTTAAACACACACACACACACACACACACACACACACACACACACACACACACAAATTATCTGACAGAGAGCAGGGCAGTGTTAGAGATATTCATAGGGAAGTACCCCCCCATTAGGTATATAGGTTTGCTTTAAATAGTAAATAAGGGAAAGTTACATGTAAGAAGCTTGTGTTTTCTTTTCATATCGATTTATATTAGTGGATCTCACAGGCAAATTCTTCATTGTGTTGAAATTTTAGGGGAACAAAATACTCTGGGTTTTGATCGATGACCCATAACTCTGGGTCATGGAGCTATATTGATTCTTTCTTTCTATTTTGTACTTAAGATTTTTTTCTGTGTTTTTATAGCAAGCAGCTTTAAACTTTATGATCTAACAATGTCTTAAGTAAGAAGAAACTGAATCTTCTCAGCTAACTAGCTCATGAAACACTATCTCTGTAATATGGGAAAGAACAAGGATCTCTGTTCTTCCTTCTATAATACCGCTCTGGAGTTCTGAACCATGTATACTCCATGTATATGTTCATTGATTGATTTCATGAGACTTTTTCTCAAGAAAATTGCTCCCATCCTGAGTTGTTCTGTATTAGTAGTTGGCATTTTCCAGAGGTTTAAAGCATATCCCTATTTGAAATCAGTTTTTCCAATATTTCTTTTTGCTTGTTCTTCTCATGTTGCCTAATTCCAACTCACTATACAAAAATTTTTGAAAGCTACTAATCTCTCCTCTGTATATGCTCTATTGCTTAATATGGACTGGCACATCACATAAGGATATTTGGTGAAAAATATTGTAACATTCTTATGATATGTACTAAAGATTATAAATGTGCAAAATATTTCTCATTTTGTCTTTTGCAAACAACTTCACATAAGATAGCAGTGATGGCTCACATAGCCAATAATCTAATTTCATAAAGATTTTATCCCTTTCACAGAATAAGTTTGTTAAATGACTAATGAAATTTGACTTAAAAATCTATGCTTTATCAGAATGTTCTAGTAAATAAATTCACAAATCAGGAAATATCTGTTGCTTGACCATATGCCTCAGTTTGCAATTTGGAAGAAATTACCACCATAAGCCACCTCAGTGTTGAGTCCTACTAGGCTTGCCTCCCACTTTTTCTTCATATGATTTCTAATATCTAGTCATTGGCAGGACCTTGAAGCACCATTTTTGTCTTTTACTTTCCTTTTTATTCCATCTTTTGGAAACACTCTCCTCTCCTTTCCTCTTCTGCCTGTTGAAGAAATTTCAAGACAGTTCTTTCCATTCCTCTCTCACAAAGTTTCTTTACCGTCCTCTCCATCAAAACAACAACAAAATTTTTCTAATTTTCATATATGCCCAAACAAGTTTTTCTATAAATTAATCCCTGAGTCAAAAAAATATCATTTTGTATGTAAGTCCTTAGAAAAATCTTTCATTGTTGCATAGCACTCAGATTTTATTTTAAATGACAAAATATTTTTTGGCAAGAACAAACAAGTCTGAAATAACTCAAGTAATGCTAATTTGGAGTGTTTATATGTCAGGTGATTGAGAGAAAAAAGAAGAGAAAGAAACAGCTCAGAATTACTAATAATTCCTGAGGGGTGAAACTTTGCAAGTACAAATATTAAAAGTTTCAAAATTCTTCAATTTTCTTTCTTTCTTTTTTCTTTTCTTTTCTTTCTTTCTTTCTTTTTTTTTTTTTTTTTTTGCCATATGGCGCAGCTCATAGCATCTTAGTTCCCTGACCACCAGGGATCCAATTTGAGTCCTAGGCTGTGGAAGTATGGAGTCCTAACCACATGACAAACCTATAACCAATATCATACTCAATGGTGAAAACCTGAAAGCATTCCCTCTAAGATCAGGAACCAAGACAAAGATGCCTTGTGATCACCACTTCTTTTCAACATAGTTTGGAAAGTCCTAGACACAGCAATCAGAGGAGAAAAACAAACGAAAGGAATCAAAATTGGGAAAGGAAGTAACACTGTCTTTATTTAAAGATGATAAGATACTATACATTTCTAGAAAATCCTAAAGATACTATTAGAGCTCATCAATGAATCTGGTAGTTTCAGGATACAAAGTCAACATACAGAAATATGTTGCGATTCTATACACTAATAACAAACTATCAGAAAGAGAAATTAATGAAAATCCCATTTATCATCATATCAAAAATAATAAAACACCTAGGAATGAACCAACCTGAGGAGACAAAAGACCTC
>SJYF01000518.1:253359-268402 GCA_006410515.1 Procapra przewalskii
TTCGGCATTGGGAGATCGGGTACACCTGTGGCCAATGCATGTCAATGTATGGCAAAACAAATACAGTATTGTAATGTAGGGAAATAATAATAATAATAATAATAATAAAAATTTTAAAAAAAATTTAAAAGCTTCTGCACAACAAAGGAAACTATAAGCAGGGTGAAAAGACAGCCTTCAGAATGGGAGAAAATAATAGCAAATGAAGCAACTGACAAATAACTAATCTCAAATATATACAAGCAACTTATGCAGCTCAATTCCAGAAAAATAAACGACCCAATCAAAAAATCGGCCAAAGAACTAAATAGACATTTCTCCAAACAAGACATACAGATGGTTAACGAACACATGAAAAGATGCTCAACATCACTCATTATCAGAGAAATGCAAATCAAAACCACAATGAGGTACCATTTCATACCAGTCAGAATGTCTGTGACCCAAAAGTCTACAAGCAATAAATGCTGGAGAGGGTGTAGAGAAAAGGGAACCCTCTTACACTGTTGGTGGGAATGCAAACTAATACAGCCACTATGGAGAACAGTGTGGAGATTCCTTAAAAAATTGCAAATAGAACTGCTTTATGACCCAGCAATCCAACTGCTGGGCATACACACCGAGGAAACCAAAATTGAAAGAGACATGTGTACCCTAATGTTCATCGCAGCTCTGTTTATAATAGCCAGGACATGGAAGCAACCTAGATGTCCATCAGCAGATGAATGGATAAGAAAGCTGTGGTACATATACACAATGGAGTATTACACAGCCATTAAAAATAATACATTTGAATCAGCTCTAATGAGGTGGATGAAACTGGAACCTATTATACAGAGTGAAGTAAGCCAGAAAGAAAAACTCCAATACAGTATACTAACACATATATATGGAATTTAGAAAGATCGTAATGATAACCCTGTATGTGAGACAGCAAAAGAGACACAGATGTATAGAACAGTCTTTTGGACTCTGTGGGAGAGGGAGAGGGTGGGATGATTTGGCAGAATGGCACTGAAACACGTATAATACCATATATGAAATAAATCACCATTCCAGGTTCTATGCATGATACTGGATGCTTGGGGCTGGTGCACTGAGATGACCCAGAGGGATGGTATGGGGAGGGAGGAGGGTACAGGATATGGAACATGTGTATACCTGTGGCAGATTCATGTGATGTATGGCAAAACCAATACAATATTGTAAAGTAATTAACCTCCAATTAAAATAAATAAATTTATATTTAAAGAAAAACAATAAAAAATAAAAGAGACTTATAAAACAAACAAACAAACAAAAAGACAAAGCTTAGGAGAAAAATCACATTAGCAAAATAATAATTGTACAAGTGAAGGCTTGTGGTTTATGTTTTATTTTTCTCAATTAATATAGCAGTGTTCCCAGAAAACAAAATGAAACAAACCACAAAAAATTGTTGCCTATTTGAAGTTAATTCTTCCATGAAAACTATGATGGGTCAGGACACCCTTGTGTGTTTTTAAACCTCCCTATCTTGATGTATGTATAATATTTTCTCCTGATTTAATTCTGTAAACATTCTATCCTTGGTTAGTGCTTATTTTGATGTAATCAAATCCATGGCACACCTGTTTCTGAGGATGAGAAGACAGTGAGTCATTTGGGAGGAGGATGGTCAGATTAACTCTCGGACAGTATAAAGGATAATTTATAAAATTGCGTTTTTGAAGACATAACAAAATGTCTTCATGGCTGAAAAGAACTCATGGATATCCTGAAAGAAGTCATCTCCTCATTCTCACTAAAAAGGTTGCAGGACCATTAAACAGCAAATTAAGCTCTAGAGTTAGTGCTCTAGACTTCAGTAAAATAGTTGTAAGTAGTTGCAATGAATCACTGTGAGAACTATCATTCAGAATGTTTACTGTCTGACTGCTTCTTTGTAGCTGCAAACCAGCCTGGTTGAACATGCTTGAACCTTGCTGTTCCACTTCATGTTTGGAAATACACTTTACTCTTTAGTTTAGATCTCATCTGTTTGAAGGACACAAATTTTGAGGAATAACCAAATCAATATTACTCCATTAAGTTGAGGCCTTCCATTTTCAGTGAAAACAGCACTCTTCATTTTGCCGCTGAGTTCTTTCCCTAGCTATGCACTGAAAAGGGAGAAAAGCAAAAAAAAAAAAAAAGAATGACAAAAATCAGCCTGCTGATGGACCAGGGCAAAGAAAACACTGTGGCAGGATGGTATTTCATAATGGTAAGGAAAAAGCAATTTGCTCATCTAGGTGAGTGCTTTATCCTCGGGGAGTGTAACCTGAAGAAGGTAAATTACTTTTTCATGGTACCACTTTGTATCCAAGAGGAGGTAATTTATCTCATAATGTCAAGACACCCTGCTGCCATGAAAGTGGTTATATCCTTAGCTGGCTACAAGGAGAGTGCTTGGCTCACAGGCAAGCTGATTGATCCCTTCATAGATCACTCAATCCAAGACTGAGATGTTTCAGAGCATAAGAGCAAGATACAAATGAATAGATGTTTTAAGGGGTAGCTAAAAGTATGGTTTTGTTGACCCCTCCAGAAACTGCAATTCAACTGCACTCTTTCCTTGGAAACAAAGTTGTTTATTGTGCCTGTTTTTTTATTCTAAATTGGTGAAGAGCACCAGTAAGCATTCCTCACTGGTCCATAGGAGTGCAGTTGAGTCTTGCACATGCTTCACAGCTGGTTACTGTGGAGATGACTTCCTTTGCTTGCTGTTCTGAGACCCCACATGTGGAAAAGGGAGGGTTGTTCAGCTGAAGACCCTGAGATAAGCTTGCCTTTTTAGAAAGAGTTATGCAACTCATTATAAAGTGACTGATAACAAGAGAATATCTTATAAGCAAAACATTATTTGAACTCTTTCTTTATGACTAAGGATATAAATTATTACTGGGCTGGGGTTTATTACTTTTGCTACATTGTGTGAGATAGAGGTTTAGGGAGAATAACACTGAGTAATAATATTCATCTTAAGATAACCTTAAAGAACTAATCACATTGTACAAAGTCACTCAAACTGAGTGTCTAAAGCTCAGCTTTGGCACACTTTTTGTTTCATAAATGGACAGAACTAAACTGCCATTTTGTTTCAAGGTAGATATGAAACTCTACAATTGCACACAAGGTGGAATGTTGGGAGTATTGTTTTTTCATTCATTCGTTCATTTTCTAAATTTTTATTGGAAGCCTCATTTCAGTTCAGTTGCTCAGTCGTGTCCGAATCTTTGCGACCCCATGAATCACAGCACGCCAGGCCTCCCTGTTCATTACCATTTCTCGAAGTTCACTCAGACTCAGGTCCATCAAGTCCGTGATGCCATCCAGCCACCTCATCTTCTGTCATCCCCTTCTCATCCTGCCCCCAATCCCTCCCAGTATCAGAGTCTTTTCCAATGAGTCAACTCTTCTCATGAGGTGGCCAAAGGACTGGAGTTTCAGCTTTAGCATCATTCCTTCCAAAGAAATCCCAGGGTTAATCTCCTTCAGAATGGACTGGTTGGTTCTCCTTGCAGTCCAAGGGACTCTCAAGAGTCTTCTCCAACACCACAGTTCTAAAGCATCAATTCTTCGGCTCTCAGCCTTCTTCACAGTCCAACTCCCACATCCATACATGACCACAGGAAAAACCATAGCCTTGACTAGATGGACCTTAGTTGGCAAAGCAATGTCTCTGCTTTTAAATATATTATCTAGGTTGGTCATAACTTTTCTTGCAAGGAGTAAATGTCTTCTAATTTCATTGCTGCAGTCACCATCTGCAGTGATTTTGGAGCCCCCAAAAGTAAAGTCTGACACTGTTTCCCCATCTATTTCCCATGAAGTGATGGGACCAGATGCCATGATCTTCGTTTTCTGAATGTTGAGCTTTAAGCCAACTTTTTCACTCTCCTCTTTCACCTTTATCAAGAGGCACCTTTAGCTCCTCTTCACTTTGTGCCATAAGGGTGGTGTCATCTGCATATCTGAGGTTATTGATATTTCTCCCAGCAATCTTGATTCCAGTTTGTGTTTCTTCCAGTCCAGCGTTTCTCATGATGTACTCTGCATATAAATTAAATAAGCAGGGTGACAGTATATAGGCTTGATGTACTCCTTTTCCTATTTGGAACCAGTCTGTTGTTCCATGTCCAGTTCTAACGGTTGCTTCCTGATCTGCATACAGATTTCTCAAGAGGCAGGTTAGGTGGTCTGGTATTCCCATCTCTTTCAGAATTTTCCATAGTTTATTGTGATCCACACAGTCAAAGGCTTCGGCATAGTCAATAAAGCAGAAATAGATGGTTTTCTGGGACCCTCTTGCTTTTTCCATGATCCAGCGGATGTTGGAAATTTGATCTCTGGTTCCTCTGTCTTTTCTAAAACTAGCTTGAACATCAGGGAGTTCACGGTTCACGTATTGCTGAAGCCTGGCTTGGAGAATTTTGAGCATTACTTTACTAGCATGTGAGATGAGTGCAATTGTGCCATAGTTTGAGCATTCTTTGGCATTGCCTTTCTTTGGAACTGGAATGAAAACACCTTTTCCAGTCCTGTGGCCACTGCTGAGTTTTCCAAATTTGCTGGCATGTTGAGTGCAGCACTTTGACAGCATCATCTTTCAGGATTTGAAACAGCTCCACTGGAATTCCATCACCTCCACTAGCTTTGTTCATAGTGATGCTTTCTAAGGCCCACTTCACTTCACATTCCAAGATGTCTAGCTCTAGATTAGTGATCACATCATCATGATTATCTGGGTTGTGAAGATTGGTTTTGTACAGTTCTTCCGTGTACTCTTGCTACCTCTTCTTAGTATCTTCTGCTTCTGTTAGGTCCAGACCATTTCTGTCCTTGATCAAGCCCATCTCTGCATGAAATGTTCCCTTGGTATCTCTAATTTTCTTGAAGAGATATCTAGTCTTTCCCATTCTGTTCTTTTCCTCTATTTCTTTGCACTGATCACTGAAGAAAGTTTTCTTATCTCTTCTTGCTATTCTTTGGAACTCTGCATTCAGATGCTTATATCTTTCCTTTTCTCCTTCGCTTTTCACCTCTCTTCTTTTCACAGCTATTTATAAGACCTCCCCAGACAGCCATTTTTGCTTTTTTGCATTTCTTTTCCATAGAGATGTTCTTGATCCCTGTCTCCCGTACCAGGTCATGAACCTCATTCCATAGTTCATCAGGCACTCTATCTATCAGATCTAGGCCCTTAAATCTATTTCTCACTTCCACTGTATAATCATAAGAGATTTGATGTAGGTCATACCTGAACGGTTTAGCAGTTTTCCTACTTTCTTCAATATAAGTCTGAATTTGGTCATAAGGAGTTCATGATCTGAGCCACAGTCAGCTCCTGGTCTTGTTTCATGGACTATTTACTGTTTTAAATGATGAGATTAGAACACAAGCAATACAAGCACAATCTTAATGCTAACACCCGAGGGCTTCTAGTTCAGCTAGGTATATGGGCATTAGGGAGGAAAACATGCCAAGGCTTAAAACTGTGATAAATCCAACAAAGAAAAATAAAGAGTGCTTTAAAATTTGTATTTAGGGAATTTAATTTAGTCTGGAAGTTGGCCATCATAAAAACCTCCTTTTTTAAGCTGGGTAATAACAAGGATAAGGTCAGAGCTAGCAATTTCTAGTAGAGAGGTTTAATTGGGCATAGAGCCAAAGGGGTAACAACCTTGAAGTAGCTAGAAATTAAAGGAGAGAATGTGATAGAGAAAATAAAATATAGGAAGGATAACTGAAGATAAGATTTTTTAATTTTTTAATTTTTTAATTTAGTAAACATTTGTATAGCATTTATTCTATGCCAGCCAGGAACATCTATAAGTGCTTTGAAAATGAAAGTAAAAGTCACTCGGTTGTGTCTGACTCTGTGACCCCATCGACTGTACAGTCCATGGAATTCTCCAGGCCAGAATACTGGAATGGGTAGCCTTTCCCTTCTCCAGGGGATCTTCCCAACCCAGAGATTGAACCCAAGTCTCCCACATGGTGGGTGGATTCTTTACCAGCTAAGCCACCAGGGAAGCCCTAAGTGCTTTACAAATTTGTATTCATTTAACCCTTATAATAATAATTTTATGACAAATGTACAATTATTATCCCTACTTTATAGATGTGGAAACTCAGCAGTTTTACAATTAAACTAGGGAACAAATAATTGAGGAACTAAAAAACCAAGCCAAATATTAAAATTTTTGTCCTAATAGTAATAAAAGTTTATAGAATGGTTTTAAGCAGAAGAATGTCTTCATCAAAATTTTAATTTTAACTAGATACCTCTGATCAATGCCTGAAGAGAAACTGAGAGGCAGAGAGTCTAGAAAGAATGGATGAGAATATAGGTCACAGGGCTGTTACAGGACCTCTGGAGAGAGATGAAAGTGCTAAGGTGCTGGCAATGCAAAGAAATGGATGGGGTCAAGAAATATTCCAGAAATAGAAGGGACAGGAATTGGAGACAGATTGTGATAGTGGGAGGGGAACATCAGGGATGATTTTTCAGGTTTCTGTTATAAATAGATACAAGATCATTTATTAGGTTAGGGAACACAGGCAAAAAAAAAATCATGTTTGGTTAGCACAGGTAGAGAAGGACCTTATATTTTGTTTCAGCTATAATGAGTTTGAATTTTCTAGCATATATTCATATGGAAATGTAGAGAAAATATTTGGTCTTAGGAAAATGAAGATATGCTAAAAAGTATATTAATTTGGAAGTTATGTGACATTTATTTATAATTTTTTCATTTTGCTTGCTTCTTCTCCAGACTGTACTGTAGATACAAAGAAGTATAAGACAGTATTTAAGAAGTACCAATGTAATGATATAGTCCATAAAAGTAGTAGGTAGTTTTAGACCACAGAAACTTTATGCAGATGATAACATTGAGAATATTTGTGTTACTTCTATATCACCTCTGTACTGGTTAAGAAGAAAACATGTAAGAGGAAATGAGACTGGAAAGAGGCAAACTGATGACCAAAAGATTCTTAGTCATCATTTTTCCTTTTATAATAGCAAAAATTGTTGGCAACTTACATTCTGACTTCTAAATATTACAACAAAATTGTAAAACCTCCATTTAATTCTTATCTTAAACTTCTGGGGAACATAATCCCTAATATCAAACTCCCACTAAAGGCTTTCCCCTAAAACCAAAATCTTGAGAAGAGTAATGCATTATTCACCATGTTCATTTGCAATATGTGTAATTGTGAGGCATGCTTTCAGTGGGCCAGATTCCATACTGAAGAGCAGTTTAGGTCCTTTTTTCCACCATGTCAAGATATGAAATGGAGCATCAAATAGATGGATCCATAGAAAAAGTAATTCCACCTAAATCTGCTTTGTGATAAGCTGTTCTCTTGCAATTTATGGCACCTAATAGCACTGACTGAGAAAAGAGCAAAAACTTTGGAAACTGCTGTTCTTTAAATCCTACAATCAACCTCCTTTATAACCTCTCTTCAGTTTTTTCCTCCCATTTTCCTATATCTTTCAGTAATTTTGGCTCTTCCTTTATCTTTCTTCAAGCTTCCTTTCATTTTCTCCTCCTAGTCCATTAATGGCTGACATTTTATTGGCACTGAATCTGAAGAAATCTGTGTATAAAAAAAGGTATGTGTGCATGTATATGTGTATTTATGACTGTATCACAATTTTTTTATTTATTAAAAAATATAGACAAACTATCTTTCCTTTTATTTGATGAGCTCTATTCTTCTAATTGGGTGCTGCTAGTGGTAAAGAAACTACCTGCCAATGCAGAAGACATAAGAGACACAGGTTCGATTCCTGGGTTGCGAAGATCCCCTGGAGGAAGGATGGCAACCCACTCCAGTATTCTTGCCTGAAGAATCCCCATGGACAGAGGAGCCTGAAGAGCTATAGTTTATAGGGTAGCAAAGAGTCAGACATGACTGAAGAGACTTAGCATGCAAGAATTCTTCTGATCAACATGAAATCTGAGGGCAGATTCTCAGGATCTTAAATATGTGCTCTGTGAATTGGATAGAGGACTATGTAAGAAGTCAATGATGCTTTTGACTCCATCGGGTAAATTTTGGACCTTTGTTTCCTCAGGAGTTTGGCCAAGAAGATCTGCAAAGTTCCTTATAACTCTAACATTTTATGATTCTTTTGCTAAGTAAAATATTGATTTATGATATAAGTAAAATAAAATCAGCTTCCATTGGTGGAAGGATGAGCCTTAGAAGAGAGGAGGCCTAACCATTCTTCTGAAAGTTAGGACAGATTTGAAAGTGAGAGTTCCAGGTAGAAAAAGAAGGACCTCTAACACTCTGTTATCCGGTGCCATCACTACATGGCAAGTAGATGGGGAAAAATTGGAAACGCGGCAGTTTTTATTTTCTTGGCTCCAAAATCACTGCAGATGGTGACTACAGTCAGGGAATTAAAAGCTGTTTGCTCCTTGGAAGAAATCCTATAACAAACCTAGACAGTGTATTAAAAATCAAAGACATAACTTTGCTGACAAATATCTTTCTAGTCAAAGCTATGGTTTCTCCCATAGTAATGTATGACTGTGAGAGCTGGACCATAAAGAAGGCTGAGCACTAAAGAATTAATGCTTTGAAATTGTGGTGCTGGAGAAGACTCTTAAGAGTCCCTTGGATTGCAAGGACATATAACCAGTCAATTTTAATGGAAATCAACCGTGAATACTCTTTGGAAGGACTGATGCTGAATCCCCAGTACCTTGGCCACCTGATGCAAAAGCCTTCTCATTGGAAAAGACCATGGTGCTGGGAAAGATTGAGGGAAAAAGGAGAAAGGAATGACAGAGAATGAGATGCTTGGATGGCATCACTGGCTGTATGGACATAAGTTTGAATAAACTCTGAGAGATGGTGAAGGACAGGGAAGCCTGGCTGCTGCACTTCATGTAGTTGCTAAGAGTTGGACATTGCTTAGCAACTGAACAGTAAGAAAACAGTTTATAAAGTAATAAACTGTGGGAAATTCTGAAAGAGATGGGAATACCAGACCAACTGACCTGCCTCTTGAGAAACCTATATGCAGATCAGGAAGCAACAGTTAGAACTGGACATGGAACAACAGACTGGTTCCAAATAGGAAAAGGAGTACGTCAAGTCTGTATACTTTGCTTGTTTAACTTCTATGCAGTAGTACATCATGAGAAATGCTGAGCTGGAAGAAGCACAAGCTGGAATCAAGATTGCTGGGAGAGATATCAATAACCTCAGATATTCAGATGACACCACCCTTATGGCAGAAAGTGAAGAGAAACTAAAAAGCCTCTTGATGAAAGTGAAAGAGGAGAGTGAAAAAGTTGGCTTAAAGCTCAACATTCAGAAAATGAAGATCATGGCATCTGGTCCCATCACTTCATGGGAAGTAGATGGGGAAACAGTGGCTATTTTGGGGGGCTCCAAAATCACTGCAGATGGTGACTGCAGCCATGAAATTAAAAGACACTTACTCCTTGGAAGAAAAGTTTTGACCAACCTAGATAGCATATTCAAAAGCAGAGACATTACTTTGCCAACAAAGGTCCATTAGTCAAGGCTATGGTTTTTCCAGTAGTCATGTATGGATGTGAGAGCTGGACTGTGAAGAAAGCTGAGCACCAAAGAATTGATGCTTTTGAACTGTGGTGTTGGAGAAGACTCTTGAGAGTCCCTTGGACTGCAAGGAGATCCAACCAGTCCATTCTAAAGCAGATCAGTCCTAGGCGTTCTTTGGAAGGAATGATGCTAAAGCTGAAACTCCAGTCCTTTGGCCACCTCATGTGAAGAGTTGACTCATTGTAAAAGACTCTCATACTGGGAGGTATTGGGGGCAGAAGGAGAAGGGGACAACCGAGGATGAGATGGCTGGATGGCATCACCGACTTGATGGACCCGGGAGTTGGTGATGGACAGGGAGAGCTGGCATGCTGCAATCCATGGGGTCGCAAATAGTAGGACACGACTGAATGACAGAACTGAACTGAACTGAACTTTTTGAAGTTTCACCAGTTTTTCTCAGTTTCTTCTTTCCTCTTACTAAACTGTGAGCTCCTTCAGAGTTGGGGCTATGCCATCTTCATTTTTGATCCCCAGATTCTCTTAGTGGCTGATACATAATACATTCTCAATAAGCATTTGTGAAGAGGGACTGGGAGAGGCCCAGAGGGCCTGGGAAGCCAGCCAAGCCTGCACCTAGATCCTGCACCCTACAAAACACTTCCCACCTCTCTTTGCCCCTCAGACCCGGTCCAAGAGGCTCCGAGAGGCAGGCGGGGAGCCCTCTCCAGCTGAAGCCACTCCTACACGTTGCATGGGCTCCACCCAGCCGCCAGCCTCCAGTCAGAACCCAGCCATCCAGCCATGACCATGGTCTCCACAGGGCCCCGAGGCCCCGCAGGGCCATCTCACAGGCCCTGACACTGCGCCATGGTGCTGGCCCCTGGCTGCCTTGATGCGAACCATCTTTCTCCCTGGCCTCACACCAGCACAGCCTCTGACCAGTGACTCTGCCTGGGCCTCCTTTCCTGCAGCCCCTGTCGCCCAAGAACCATCACTTTATAGTCTCTATGGGCTGTAGCGGGGAGGATGCAGGTGACCCCTTGGCCATGGGGGTGGAGGGGTGAGGTGACACCTGGGCCATGAGGGGAGGGTTGAGATGACCCCTGGGCCATGGGTGGGGAATGTAGTTAGTGTTCAGCACTGCTGGTGCAGGGCTCCAAGCCCACGCCGGTCCCTTGCTTTAGGGCCTTTATCCTGCCCTTCTTTCTTGTGGGGCTACTGTGTGGAGCGGAGGTGAGCAAAGTAATGTCTCTGCTTTTGAATATGCTATCTAGGTTGGTCAAAACTTTCTTTCCAGGGAGTAAGTCTCTTTTAATTTCATGGCTGCAGTCACCATCTGCAGTGATTTTGGAGCCCCCCAAAATAAAGTCTGACACTGTTTCCACTGTTTCCCCGTCTATTTCCCATGAAGTGATTAGGAACCCGAAAACACTTTTCAGCCCAAATGTTCTTACCACAACCAAAAAGAGAAAAAAGAAAAAAAAATGATTGCAGGTAAGACAATGCAATGAATTGCCTAAAGGCACACAGGTAGCCTGTAGTATAGCTAAGATTTGGACAGTGTTTTGGTGCTAAGTGTGTTTCAGTCTACCGTCTGGTAAAGGAAATTTAAAGTATAGTTAATGCATAGAGGAAAGTTAAAGTGTTGGTTCTTTTTCTAGGAGAATATTTCCTTCCTACTCAGTAATACAAAATCAAGATGCTGTTAATGTCCATTGACTGATCATAGTGGAAAATGTAGTGAGGTTATTTGTTCTTATTACAAGAACTGTCTCGTTCATCTTCCCAGCTGAAATGTGACCTGGACTTTAATGGTACAAGATTTTGGCAATTTTTTTTAAGGGCATATTTGTGGATCAAGTGTATTTCCCAAACTAAGAAAAAGCACAAGACTGCCTGGGCTATGAGTTGCAAACTTGTGGTCAGATTTTTAAAATTTAAATGCCTGTAAGTTATGCAAGCTTTCTTTGATGTAACAGAGACTCCAGCACTCCCTACCTTTCTGTCTCTTGAAGTCATTTGAGTCTTGATCTCTTATACAGAACTCTGAAGGTATTCCACAGGGGTATGTCTTCAAACACCCTCCTTCTGTTGCAGTATTTATTAATTTAACCTCTTTATATCAGTTTTCCTATTCTAACCCAAAATCCCCAGAAAGTACCATTCTTTTTCCCACAATGTGCTATTTCCTTGCTCTATGAGGTTCTGAAAACTTCATGACTTCCAACAACTGCAGAATGTAAATGCTTTTGAGGAGAAAAGTGGGTTCTTGTCTCAGTGCTTATTATTTTGAAGAAGATGTTCTATAGATAGTAGAGAGGGGCATAAAATTGTGTGATGGCTTCAACTCAGGTCTATGACTGCACTTTTTATTCAGTGTTTATTAATTAAAATCAAACACACTTTGCCACAATACAGATTATTTCCCTTCTGAACTTCTCATTGATTCTATATGAAGCACTCATATTTTTAAAATTAGTATAATGTTGACAACCCTTATAGGCTTAAAAAAAAAACAACAACCCTGTTTTGTTTTTAGTGTTAAGAACACATTAGGACTTCACTGGTGGTCCATTAGTTAAAACTCCATGTTTCCACTGCAAGTGGTGTGAGTTTGATCCCTGGTCATGGGAAAAAACATCCCACATGCTACTTCCCTGGTGGCTCAGATGGTTGAGTCTGTCTACAATGCAGGAGACCTGGGTTCGATCCTGGGGTCAGGAAGATCCCCTGGAGAAGGAAATGGCAATCCACTCCAGTACTACTGCCTGCAAAATCTCATGGATAGACGAGACTGGTAGGCTACAGTCCATGGGGTCACAAAGAGTCAGACACGACTGAATGACTTCACTTCACTTTGCCACACAGGAAAAAAAAAAAAGTTAATCTTTTCACTACATTGGGTACTTGGGTATATTTGTAAATTTCCATATGTTAACAGCCAATGAATATCCCTGGGCCCAAGCTGCTTTTTTTCTAATCCTAAATTTAGCTCTAGATTACAGTAAATGATGAGAGAATTTTTGATTCAACCCCCACTCCACTATACTGACATTAAAAAAAATACTGAATGCTAATTGTGCTTTGGCATTTATCTCTGCATTCCCAGTGTCTAAGATAGAGTTCCAGCCCTAGAGGAGATGACAACATTTCTGTGGTTTTAGATTGATGAAATCCAATGAAGAAGATCAACAAGAGCTGGAAGGTGCTGGGAAAGGAAGCCTCATGAATCAGCTGAGGATTTCTATGGATTCTGTGGGATTTGGATGCATAGGGAAGGTGCTCTAGATGATGAGAACAACATATATGGAAGCATGATGATGTAACTGGCAGTGGAAGAGGAGTGTAAGTTGTTACTAGAGGAAGTTAAGCACAGTATCAAAAATTAGCAATGAAAGAGGTAGGTAGCAAAGTTAGATTCAGAAGTTTACTTTTAAATAATTTACATGGCACTAGGCATCACTGACTCGGTGGACGTGAGTCTGAGTGAACTCTGGGAGTTGGTGATGGACAGGGAAGCCTGGTGTGCTGCAATTCATGGGGTCGCAAAGAGTCGGACACGACTGAGTGACTGAACTGAACTCAGATTGTGCTTCAGGTAACAGCTCATTTTCTTATTCAGTATTTTCTGACTATCTTCCATTTGCTAAACTCTATGCTAGCATTTTGGAATAAAGAGGTAAATGAGATATAGTTTATTCCTATTAAGCAGTTTGGCATCTAATTATCTTTTTTAAATATAAATTTATTTATTTTAATTGGAGGTTAATTACTTTACAATATTGTATTGGTTTTGCCATACATCAACATGAATCCACCACAGGTATACACGTGTTCCCCATCCTGAAGCCCCCTGCCTCCTCCCTCCCCATACCATCCCTCTGAGTCATCCCAGTACACCAGCCCCGAGCATCCAGTATCATGCATTGAACCCGGACTGGCAATTCGTTTCATATAATGATCTTAATTCAAGTTCTTTCCAAATGTCATATAGAGGGCCTTCCATTCCCATTCACAGCCCTACTTTGGAAAGGCGGTGGGAAAGAGCTTAGAGGAGGCTAGATGTGGGGCAGACTGCAAATATCCACCTGGTGAGAAAATTTGTCCCCAGCCAATATCATGTTCAAGACTATACTAAGGATCATAAGAAACAAGACCATCCAACATATCTTCCATTTTGTTAGCATTTTCATATTCACTCATTTTTATTTAAAAGGCCATCTTTGCTCTGTGTCAGGTATTATGCTAGATTCTGGAGATTCAGAAATGATCAAGATAGACTCATTCCATATCTTTCTTGAGTTTATAATATATGATGTCTAGAAGATGTTCTAGAGTGTTACAAGAATACTTGATAGACACACACACACATTACATAGATTTAGGAGAACAGAGTAGAGAGATATCTGGGAGGGTTCTTGAAGGAAACTTAGCTGAAGATAAATTAGAGTTTTTGTAGACACACACACACGCACACACACAATAAGGTGAAAATTGTCCTAAATTTAGGGGACAGCATGGAAGAAGATCTGAAGAGAAGGTAAGGTAAATTTTTTATGAAAATCAGAGTTCATTACAATATGAACAATCTGGCTCTGTTGCTTTTCTCCTCAAGGTCATTTCAAGGAAGAATATATTTAAAAAAAACAGACTGTCAGTATCAAAAAGCTTGGAATTATAGAAAGTCACTTAGCATATAGCAAGATCCTTAAAATTTCTTTTTAGACATTGTTTCTGATTGGGTCCCTTAAAAGCAGAAATACAGAACCTGAAGCAGGGATTGGTGTTCATGTAATCTATTTAGGGAAAATTCTTCAAGAAGAACCAATAAAAGAAAGCAGGATAAAAAGAAAGCTAGAACTGAGCAAAGATACAGATGAGATCTAGCTTTGGCCTGATCTACTGAGGGAAGACTAGGTGGAATAAACCATGCAGGGTTGTCCCTACTTCCCAGAAAAACAGACTTATTTATTTACTTATTTTTGTATCTATAACACCCAATCATTGGCACAGGTATATGGTTGGGAGCATAAAGTTTTTATTCTGTTATATGTGTGTGTATATATAATATAACATACATAAATATAACATTTATATAGGTACAATAAAGGACAACAATGGCAAATACCTAACAGAAATAGAAGAGATTGAGAGAGGTGGCAAGAGTACACAGTCAGTAAGTCAGTTCAGTCGCTCAGTCGTGTCCAACTCTTTGCGACTCCATGAATCGCAGCACTCCAGGCCTCCCTGTTCATCACCATCTCTTGGAGTTCACTCAGACTCACGTCCGTAGAGTCCATGAGGCCATCCAGCCATCTCATCCTCTGTCGTCCCCTTCTCCTCCGGCCCCCAATCCCTCCCAGCATCAGAGTCTTTTCCAATGAGTCAACTCTTCTCATGAGGTGGCCAAAGTACTGGAGTTTCAGCTTCAGCATCATTCCTTCCAAAGAAATCCCAG
>SJYF01000518.1:279939-302568 GCA_006410515.1 Procapra przewalskii
TGATTATATACAATATTTTGTAGTTTAAAACTCCTTTATGTTTCATAAAATCCTATAAATAGTATATTTCCATTTGTCATTATTATAAAGACTAGGCAAATATTATATATTAACACTTCTGTATGGAATCTAGAGAGATGGTACCGATGATCCTATTTGCAGGGCAGCAAAGGACACACAGACATGAAAGACAGACTTTTGGATACAGTGGGGGAAGGAGAGAGTGGGATGATTCGACAGAGTAGCATTGAAACATGTACATTACCATATGTAAAATGGATAGTTAGTGGGAATTTGCTGTGTGACCCAGGGAACCCAAAGCCAATACTCTGTGACAACCTAGAGGGGTGGGATGGAGGTGAAGGTGGGAGGGAGGTTCAAGAGGGAGGGGGGCATATATATACCTATGGCTGATTCATGCTGATGTGTGACAGAAACCATCCCACTATTGTAAAGTAATTATCCTCCAATTGAAAACAAAATTTAAAAAAGACTAGAAAGTACACATTGATATAAAGATAAACGTTTAATAGCTATATACGGACAAAAATAAAAAATAATGAGGTAAATTTTATTACTAATGGACAATTCTCTGGGATATATATGTGAAATAGCAATCACAAAAAGATGACTCTATTTATGAATAAATTATATATTTATATGTAATATATGCTTTTCTGATAGCTCAGTTGGTAAAGAATCTGCCTGTAATGCAGGAGACCCCAGTTCAATTCCTGGGTTGGGAAGATCCCTAGAGAAGGGATAGGCTACCCACTCCAGTATTCTTGGGCTTCACTTGTGGCTCAGCAGGTAAAGAATCCACCTGAAATGCAGGAGACATGGGTTTGATCCAGGTTGGGAAGAACCGCTGGAGAAGGGAGAGGTTACCCATTCATTCTCTAGCCTGGAGAATTCTATGGGCTATATAGTCCATGGGGTCTCGCAATGATTCAGACACAAGTGAGCGACTTTCACTTTTTTTCTTCTTTAAAAAAAGCCCAAGAACAATGCACACTAAACAATTTACAACAGTTCCCAAAAGGGAGGCACTGTATCAGACTTTACTTTTTAGGGGCTCCAAAATCACTGCAGATGGTGACTGCAGCCATGAAATTAAATGACGCTTACTCCTTGGAAGAAAAGTTATGACCAACCTAGATAGTATATTGAAAGGCAGAGACATTACTCTGCCGACTGAGTTCCTTCTAGTCAAGGCTGTGGTTTTTCCTGTGGTCATGTATGGGTGTGAGAGTTGGACTGTGAAGAAGGCTGAGCGCTGAAGAATTGATGCTTTAGAACTGTGGTGTTGGAGAAGACTCTTGAGATTCCCTTGGACTGCAAGGAGATCCAATCAGTCCATTCTGAAGAAGATCAACCCTGGGATTATTTTGGAAAGAATGATGCTAAAGCTGAAACTCCAGTACTTTGGCCACCTCATGAGAAGAGTTGACTCATTGGAAAAGACTCTGATGCTAGGGGGATTGTGGGCAGGAGGAGAAGGGGACGACAGAGGATGAGATGGCTGGATGGCATCACGGACTCGATAGACATGAGTCTGGGTGAACTCTGGGAGATAGTGATGAACAGGGAGGCCTGGGAGTGCTGCGATTCATGGGGTTGCAAAGAGTCGGACACAACTGAGTGACTGAACTGAACTGAACTGAACTGGGTATAACTAAGTACAGTTCAGTCACTCAGTTGTGTCTGACTCTTTGCAACCTCATGGACTGCAGCACGCCAGGCTTCCTGGTCCATCATCAGCTCCTAGATGTTCAAACTCATGTCCATCCAGTCAGTGATGTCAACCAACTATCTCATCCTCTATCATCCATTTCTCCTCCTGCTCTCAATCTTCCCCAGCATCAGGGTCTTTTCAAATAAGTCAGTTCTTCGAATCAGGTGGCCAAAGTATTGGAGCTTCAGTTTCAGCATCAGTCCTTCCAATGAACACCCAGGATTGATCTCCTTTAGGATAGACTGATTGGATCTCCTTGCAGTCCAAGGGACTCTCAAAAGTCTTATCCAACACCACAGCTCAAAAGCATCAATTCTTCAGTGCTCAGCTTTCTTTACAGTTCAACTCTCACATCCATACACGACCATTGGAAAAACCATAGCTTTGACTAGATGGATCTTTGTTGGCAAAGTACTGTCTCTGTTTTCAATATGCTTTCTAGGTTGGTTATACCTATTCTTCAGAGGAGCAAGTGTCTTTTAGTTTCATGGCTGCAGTCACCATCTGCAGTGATTTTGGAGACCAAGAATATAAAGTTTGTCACTGTTTCCATTGTTTCCAAACAATATGCCATGAAGTGATGGGACTGGATACCATGATATTTGTTTTCTGAATGTTGAGTTTTCAGCCAATTTTTTCACTCTCCTTTTCCACTTTCATCAAGAGGATCTTTAGTTCTTCTTTGTTTTCTGCAATAACAGTGGTGTCATCTATGTATCTGAGGTAACAGATGTTTCTGGCAATCTAGATTCCAGCTTGTGCTTCATCCAGCCCTGCATTTCACACGATGCACTCTGCATATAAGTTAAATAAACAGGGTAACAATACACAGCTTTGACATACTCCTTTTGTAATTTGGAACCAGTCCATTGCTCCATGTCTGGTTCTAGCTGTTGCTTCTTTATTTGCATACAGATTTCTCAGGAGTCTGTTAAACCCATCTCTTTAATAATTTTCCACAGTTTGTTGTGATCCACACAGTCAAAGGCTTTGGTGTAGTCAATAAAGCAGGGATAGATGTTTTTCTGGAACTCTCTTGCTTTTTCTGTGATCCAACAGAGGATGGCAATTTGATCATCTCAGGTTACTCTGCCTTTTCTAAATCCATCTTGAACATCTGGAAGTTCTCAGGTTGCATACTGTTGAAGCATCACTTGGAAAATTTTGAGCATTACTTTGCTAATGTGTGAGATGAGTGCAATTGTGCGGTAGTTTGAACTTTCTTTGGTATTTCCTTTCTTTGATATTGAAATGAAAACTGATCTTTTCCAATCCTAAGGCCACTGCTGAGTTTTCTAAATTTGCTAACATACTGAGTGTAGCACTTCACAGCATCATCTTTTAGAATTTGAAACAGCTAACCATCACCTCCACTAGCTTTGTTCATAGTGATGCTTCCTGAGGCCTTCTTGACTTTGTACTCCAGGATGTCTGGCTCTTAATAAAGACCTTTTCTGTATAGTTGTCTGTTTTATTGCCAGCTCTTCTTAAAATCTTCTGCTTCTGTTAGGTCCATAATGTTTGTGTCCTTTATTTTGCCCATCTTTGCATGAAATATTCCCTTGGTAGCTCTAATTTTCTTGAAGAGATCTCTAGTCTTCCCTTCTAATGTTTAACTCTTTCTTTGCATTGATCACTGAGAAAAGCTTTCTTATCTCTCCTTGCTATTCTTTGGATCTCTGCATTCAGATGGGTATGTCTTACCTTTTCTCCTTTGGTTTCTGCTTCTCTTCTTTTCTCAGCAATTTGTAAAGCCTCCTCAGAGAACCATTTTGTCTTTTTGCATGTTTTTTCTTGGGAATGGTCTTGATCACTGTCTCCTTTACAATGTCATGAATCTCTGTCCGTAGTTCTAAGACACTCTATCAGATCTAATCCCTTGAATCTGTTTATCACTTCCACTGTATAATAGTAAGGGATTTGATTTAGGTTACATCTGAAAAGTGTAGTGATTTTCTCTACTTTCTTAATTTAAGTCTGAATTTTGCAATAAGGAGTTCATGATCTGAGCCACAACCAGCTCCCAGTTTTGGTTTTACTACCTGTATAGAGCTTCTTCATCTTCGGCTGCAAAGAATATAATCAATTTGATTTCCATATAGACCATGTGGTGATGTCCATCTTTAAAGTCCTCTCGTGTTGATCGAAGTAGTGTTTGCTATGATCAATGAGTTCTCTTGGCAAAACTCTGTTAGCTTTTGCCCTGCTATATTTTGTACTACAAGGCCAAACTTGTCCAGTTCAGTTCAGCTACTCAGTCATATCTGACCGTTTGCAACCCCATGGACTGTAGCATGCCAGATTCCTGCCCATTACCAACTCCTGGAGCTTGCTCATACTCATATCCATTGAGTTGTTTACGCCATGCAACAATCTCATCCTCTGTCATCCCCTTCTCCTGCCTTCAGTCTTGTCCAGCATCAAGGTCTTCTCCAGTGAGTCAGTTCTTCACATCAGGTGGCCAAGTATTGCAGTTTCAGCTTCAGCATCAGTTCTTCCAATGAATATTCAGGATTTATTTCTTTTCGAATTAACTAGTTGAATCTCCTTGCAGTCCAAGGGACTCTTGAGAATGTTCTCCAACACCGCACTTCAAAAGCATCAGTTCTTTGGTGCTCAGCTTTCTTTATAGTCCAACTCTCACATCCACACATGACTACTGGAAAAACCATATCTTTGACTAGATAGACCTTTGTTGTCAAAGTAATATCTCTGCTTTTTAATATGTTATTTAGATTGGTCATAGCGTTTATACCAAGGATCTGGCATCTTTTGATTTTATGGCTTCAGTCATCATCTTCAGTGATTTTGGAGCCCCCCAAAGTAAATCTGTCACTGTTTCCATTGTTTCCCTATCTATTTGTCATGAAGTGATGGGACCGGATGCCATGACTCTAGTTTCTGAATGTTGAGTTTTAAGCCAGGTTTTTCACTCTCCTCTTTCATTAAGAGGTTCTTTATTTCCTCTTCACTTTCTGCCATAATGGTGGTGTTATCTGCACATCTGAGGTTATTGATATTCCTCCCAGTAATCTTGATTTCAGCTTGTGGTTCATCCAGCCTGGCGTTTTGCATGATGTACTCTGCATGTAATTTTAAACAAGTAAAGTGACAATATACAGCCTTGATGTACTCCTTTCCCAATTTGGAATCAATCTGTTGTTCCATGTCCAGTTCTAACTGTTGATTCCTGACCTGCATACAGATTTCTCAGAAGGCAGTTAGAGTGATCTGCTATTCTTGTCTCTTTAAGAATTTTGCAGTTTGTTGTGATCCACACAGTGAAAAGCTTTGGTGTAGTCAATAAAGCCAAAGTAGATGTTTTTCTGGAACTTTCACTTTTTTGATGATTCAATGGATGTTGGCAATTTGATCTCTGGTTCCTCTGCCTTTTCTAAATCCAGCTTGAACATCTGGAAGTTCATGGTTCACATACTGTTGAAGCCTGACTTGGAGAATTTTGAGCATTACTTTGCTAGTCTGTGAGATGAGTGCCTTTGTGCAGTAGTTTGAATTTTCTTTGGCATTGCTTTTCTTTAGAATTTGAATGGAAATTGACCTTTTCTAGTCCCGTGGCCTCTGCATCATCTTAGGATCTGAAATAGCTAAACTGGAATTCCATCACCTTCACTAGTTTTGTTCATAGTGCTGCTTCCTAAGGCCAACTTGACTTCATATTCCAGGATATCTGGCTCTAGGTGAGAGATCAAACCATCCTGGTTATATGGGTCATGAAGATATTTTTTGTATATTTCTTCTGTGGAGAAACTTTCTTTTGTTATTCCAGTTATCTCTTGACTTCCTACTTTTGCATGCCAATCCCCTATGATGAAAAGAAAATCTTTTTTTTTTTTTTTTTCTGTTAGTTCTAAACGGTCTTGTAGATTATCATAGAACAGTTCAGCTTCGGTTTCTTTGGTGTTTGTGTTTGAGCCTAGACTTGCGCTACTGTAGTGTTGAATGGTTTGCCTTGGAAATGAGGAGAGATCATTCTCTCGTTTTTGAGACTGCACCCAAGTACTTCAGTTTGGACTGTTTTGTTGACTATGAGGGATACCCCTTTTCTTCCAAAGATTCTTGCCCACAGTAGTAGATACAATGGTCATCTGAATCAAGTTAATCCATTCTGGTCTATTTTAGTTCACTGATTCCTAAAATGTTGAAATCCTTGTCATCTCCTGTTTGACCACTTCCAATTTATCTTGATTCATGGATCCAAAATTATAGCAGCACATGTACTAAAAATAATTACAGATTCCTATGCAATATTGTTCTTTACAGCATTTGACTTTACTTCCATCACCAGTCACATCCACAGCAGGGCATTGCTTTCGCTTGGCTCTGTCTCTTTTTCTTTCTGGAGTTATTTCTCCACTCTTCTCCAGTAGCATGTTGGACACCTGCCAACCTGGGGAGTTCATCTTTCAGTGTCATATCTTTTTGCCTTTTCATACTGTTCTTCAGGTTCTCAAGGCAAGAATTCTGGTTTGCCTTTTCCTTCTCCAGTGGACATTTTGTCAGAACTCTCCACCATGACCCGTTTGTCTTGGGTGGCCCTACACTGCATGGCTCATAGTTTCATTGAGTTAGACAAGGCTGTGATCCATGTGAGAAGTTTGTTTAGTTTTCTGGGATTGTGGTTTTCAGTCTGTCTGTCCTCTGATGGACAAGGATAAGGGGCTTATGGAAGCTTCCTGATGAGAGAAACTGACTGTGGAGGAATCTGGGTCTTATTCTGATGGGCGGGCCATGCTCAATAAATCTTTAATCCAATTATCTGTTGATGGACTGGGACTGTGCTCCTTACCTGTTGTTTGCTCTGAGGACAAACTGTTGTATGCTAATAAAGGTAATGTTGATTTCCTGAACTTGAAATTATTTGTTTCATATATTTCCTATTTTTAACACAATCAGAATATATGTATTGCAGTATTTATTTCAGACATAAAAGAGAAATTGAATAAAATAAATTAATAGAAAATCTTAGGCTAATGAAGAATGCTTTCTACAATTTTTATTACACCTTCAGGATGTGGGACAGAAAAAAATGGAACTCAGTACTGCTGCATCAAATAAAGATTACAAGATATAGCCACTTACTAATAATGAAGGGAAATTGCCTCCTCTCACTTTGATGTCTGAGGTCTTTGGGCCCTATGTTCTCCTCTTGCCTCTGAACTGCCCTGACCTTTGGTGGTCTGAGCATCTCTGTGAGTCAGATTTTAATGATGGAGGAATTTATTTTTTCCAGAGAGCAGATTCTCCAAGATAATTCTAGTTGTTTGAAGATAGATTGTTGGGAATAGTCTTTCAAAACAAAATCTCTTTTTAAGGAATTTTGGTTAGAAAAGTATCTAGGGAGAAAAATCAGAATAAATGTATACTTATTATTTATTACATATTCAGCAAAGTTTCAGGATATGTAATTTTAGAAGACATATTTTTCATGAGTTGACCAGCTTGTGAACTCTCATAATAGGGTAATCAACTTCCCTCTTTTACCCAAGACTTAGGGATATCCCAGGATACAGGACTTTTGGTGAAAAATAAGAAGTTCCTAGTAAATTGGGAAAAGTTGCCTATCATACAGGGAAGGACTAAGATTAAGTGATTCAAAAATTAATTCAGTAAGTACTTTCAATAAATTATTGCACACTAGGGATTATAACATAGAACAAAACATACACATATACAGTTCCAGTTTAGCTATTTCAAGTCCTGAAAGATGATGCTGTGAAAGTGCTGCACTCAATATGCTGGCAAATTTGGAAAATTCAGCAGTGGCCACAGGACTGGAAAAGGTCAGTTTTCATTCCAATCCCAAAGAAAGGCAATGCTAAAGAATGCTCAAACTACTGTAAAATTGTGCTCATCTCACATGCTAGCAAAATTCTCCAAGTCAGGCTTCAACAGTATGTGAACCATGAACTTCCAGATGTTCAAGCTGGATTTAGAAAAGGCAGAGGAAGCAGAGATCAAATTGCCAACATCCACTGGATCATCGAAAAAGCGAAAGTTCCAGAAAAACATCCACTTCTGCTTTATTGACTACCCCAAAGCCTGACTGTGTGGACCACAACAAACTTTTGAAAATTCTTCAAGAGATGGGAATACCAGACCACCTGACTCCCCTCTTGAGAAATCTGTATGCAGGTCAGGAAGCAACAGTTAGAATTGGACATGGAACAACAGACTGGTTCCAAATAGGAAAAGGAGTACGTCAAGGCTGTATATTGTCACCCTGCTTATTTAACTTATATGCAGACTACATCATAAGAAATGCTGGGCTGGAGGAAGCACAAGCTGGAATCAAGATTGCCAGGAAATTGCCTCCTCTCACTTTGATGTCTGAGGTCTTTGGGCCCTATGTTCTCCTCTTGCCTCTGAACTGCCCTGACCTTTGGTGGTCTGAGCATCTCTGTGAGTCAGATTTTAATGATGGAGGAATTTATTTTTTTCCAGAGAGCAGATTCTCCAAGATAATTCTAGTTGTTTGAAGATAGATTGTTGGGAATAGTCTTTCAAAACAAATGACAACTAAGCCTTTATATCAACTGGCTGTGTGACTTGAAAGAAGTCACTTAACTTTTCTGGCCATGGTTTCTTTATTTCTAAGATGTAAGTTTGAACAAAACCATTTATAAGGACACTTCTGGCAATAATAACCTGGATTTTCACTCTTTTTTATGGGGGACACATGCTTACCATCACTGCATCATTAAAATACCATGTGTTCTCAAATTTAATATACTTTATGACATGTCACAGCATAATTTATGCTAATATACTTTACAATAGGGCTTCCCTGGTGGTTCAGTGAAAAAGAATCCTTCTGCCAGTGCAGGAGACACGGGTTCAATCCATGGGTTGGAAAGAACCACTGGAGAAGGAAATAGCAACCCACTCCAGTATTCTTGCCTGGAAAACCCATGGAGAGAGGAGCCTGGTAGACTATAGCCCATGAGGTCACAAAAGAGACACAACTTAGAGACTAAACAGCACTTTGTGATAGTGAATTCTTAATGGCATGTTTGGAAATATTTTAATCTCATCAGTCATGTGCCTCGCCTTAGACTGTAGGCAGCGAAGCAGGAAAAGCAGAATGAAGATGAGAATGTTGATCCCAAAAGGCAATTGTTAGGAAGCTATGTAAACTGATTTCAGAGTAGTACTTTGGTGGGAATGAAGGACAAAGATCTATCTCAAATATTGGCCATTGGTTACAGTTCTGTTCTACAAGGCATAGAGCCCCTTGTTTTTCTCTTATTATGTATGTGATCCTACTGCACCACACTCCATGGAGGAAATGAAAGGTACATTGCACCTGCACCAGTGTGAGGCATGGTGATTGGAGGTTGCCTTGGAACCTATTAAGAGCTGGTCACTGTAACTGCAGCTGGACCAAAGGACAGGACAGGAGAGGACTAGAAGATCAAAATGATACTTAACAGGTTGCTGATTCATCTTTTTTTTTTTTCTGGGAGCTAGATGAGATGTTCATTTTAATCTTCAGGCCCTTCCCAGCATTATGAGCTGGAATGAAGCAATCAAATCTATCCATTAGACTCATATATGAAAATTCACCACCACAGAATCAGAGAGATCTGAATTTGATCTATATTTCATTAGTTACTAGCTTTTGGACCATGGACAAGTCACTTAGATCTATACAAATGTTATGGAAAGGTAGAGGAGAAACCATTGGACTTGTGTAACTAGCTCCTTCCTCTGACAAACTAAAATGTAAACTGTAAATTCCTAATACCATAAAAGATGGGGGGGGTTAATTTGTGCCAGTATTCAGTATACATAAGAAATAAAGTTAAAGTCATGTAGACTGCTGAGCTAATCTACATGGTGTAAGAGTTTCTCTGGTTTGTCTAATAGATGAGCCAAGGGGATAAGCCTAAAAGCTGTCCTGATTGATGTGTCCTTTGTGAGCAGTAAGGGGTTTAACCACAAGGTCATGATGAATTATCCTAAGGAGGATAATATATTGACTCTAGAGAGTTGTCAGCATGATGTTGCAATGAGTAGAGACTTTTTGCTGTATTTTCACTGAAGCTCCATAATTTCTTCTTGCCTTTTCTCTGTGTCCTTTGCTTGGAGGGGCTTCCCAGGTGGCACTGATGGTACAGAACCTGCCTGCCAATGCAGGAGATGTAAGAAAAATGGGTTCAGTCCCTGGGTCGGAAAGATCCTCTGGGGGAGAAAATGACAACCCACTCCAGTATTCTCGTCTGAAAAATCCCAAGGGCTGAGGACCCTGGCAGGCTGTAGTTCATATGGTTGCAAAGAGTCAGACACGACTCAAGTGACTTAGCACGTTGCTCAGAGGAGCTAGCCAGCCTGGTGTCATTTACTCTCAGGCAGGAATAGGTTCACTACCAATCTGATGCTTACCTCCTCCCACAGTGCTGTGTGTTTACACTGTGATGAACCAAATGCCGTATTACTTGATTACTGATCCGAAGCCAGGGAAGCATGTGGTTTGGAAAAAGCCATGTCTTGGGCTTCCCTTGTGGCTCAGCTGGTAAAGAACCCTCCTGCAATGAGGGAGACCTGGGTTATATCCCTGGGTTGGGAAGATCCCCTGGAGAAGGGAAAGGCTATCCATTCCAGTATTCTGGACTAGAGAATTCCATGGACTGTATAGTCCATGGGGTCACAAAGAGTCAGACACAACTGAGTGACTTTCACTTCACTTGGCAAAAAGAAAGCAGGAACTGAGATGAAAGCAAACAGCATGCCCTATCCTTAAATCTTTCACTTAACACTTGTAATGTATTTGTAGTATATATGTTTCAAAGTAGGAAGCATCAGCTTATATAATAATGCTTGTGAATCAGAAATCACATATTAATCCTAAACTTCTGTCACTGGTGAGGATTCAGATGTTTCTGGCAACTGATAGGGTGGTCCCACAGGTGTCAGTTTATATAAGGAGTTTGCTGGGCGAGAACTGTTGCTTAAGTAAACCTCTCGGAGGTAAATGAAAATAAGCCTCCAATATTTTATAGACTGGAGTAGAAACTGTTATACAGCATTGCAACCAGAGGATTCCAGTGGAAGAAGCAGTGTGCAGTAGCAAGCAGCAGGAGCACGGCGGTTTCAGAAGTGCCCAGTACCTATCCTATTAACACCCTCAAGTTGTTCAGATAGGATTAAACTCAGTTGCATATAGTGGAGCACCAGTGACCGCATGGACTGTAGTCTCCAAGGCTCCTCCATCCATGGGATTTCCCAGGCAAGAATAATGGAGTGGGTTGTCATTTCCTTCTCCAGGGGATCTTCCCAACCCAGGGATTGGACTTGCATCTCCCACATTGCAGGCAAACTCTACCATCAAAGCCACCAGGGAATCATGGGGTCCCAAAAAGTCTGACACGACTGGGTTATTTCACTTTCACTTTTTTTCATTTTAAAATAATAGTTGTTTAAGTAAGTTCTCAGTCCATGGAGTTGCAAAGAGTCAAAGACAACTGAGTGACTTATACTTTTGAGAGGAAAGGTGAAAAAAATAAAGGTTAAAGTTTCACTAGAGCGTTAAGGAAAAACAGGCCCTCCTGTTAAGACAAACTTTTATCTCAGGAATGTGTAGGGGCTCATATCTCAAGTATGCAGCCTCCAGAAGGCCCTCGGGGGGATGTTATTTTCTAGGAAAACAATATTAACAGTAAAAATGCAGCTCGACCAGGCATGTCGACCTGATAACAATTGAACCTATCCCTGAAAATATCAAGACCTGTACACCAATCAGGTTGCTCCACCCTAGCCACACCTGTTTGTGGCTTTTGTGCTTAAAAACTGCTTTGTAAGAAATGTTCGGGGTTCGTTCTTTCCTGGTGGTGAGCGAACCCTGGCACGCCGGCCTAATAAATCCTCTTGCTGATTGCATCGAGTCCGAGTCCTGGAGATTCTTTTGGGCAACAGATCCTTGGCAAGAGACCACGAGGTCTAACACTTTCACTTTTAAGTGAGATATAAGTTATTTTTCTATTATGTAGAGAAAGCAACAAGACAGGCAGCCCAAGGCTGATAGAGTAGCTCAGTGATTGTCAGGTTCCCATGTTCCTTCTGTTAGTTTGCTTTACTAGTCCTGTTGCTTTCAAATGACCTCATGGTTCAAAATGTCTTTTGGAGGTCCAGTTATCATATTCTCATTTTAGACAAGAAACTGGGACAGGTGATAAAGAACAAATCCCAGATGTTTACCCTTCTTTTCAGAATCCTTCTGAAAGTCTTACTTCCAAAATTCTGCTGATAACCAAATGCTGTCACACAACCTTGTAAAACTGGTTGGCAAGTGTCACCTAGTAGCTAGGGTCAGTACAATTTGTTAAATAAAAATAATTTTGCTAATGCAGAGATTGACATGTTGACAAATGTTGTCTAAGAAAATTAAATCGCTCCAGAATTTGTACAGAATTTATAGGGGTCTTTGGAATGGGGGAAAAGCTTTTATAAAATTGAGAATGCCATTAAGAAATAGCATGTGTTGTGATCAAAGCCATTTAAAAATGTAAACATACCAGGCTTTACTGTCTTCTTTAGTGACCCGATTGGAATTAGCAAATGTTTGCTTTAATATTAACAAAATCCCTCTCCCCATTCATTATTATCAATAACTGTATATTTGTCTTATGTGATACTTGAAAAAATTAAAATACTCTAAATTTTAAATAATTGACATAAAATTTAGCAAGTGGTGGTTGCTACACAACAGTTTCAGTCTCTTTTCAAGGCAATTTCTAGATCCTGTAATTCAGATTTTATTCAAATATCTAACAGCTTATGTGACAACAGGAAATTTTTTTTTTTGGACCACATCTTTCATATTTGTGAAATAATCATGTGAAAACATCTTTGGAAAGACTATCTACATTCAATGTATGACTAAAGTATCATCGGTTCCTTTTAAACTCTACTGTTCATTCAGTAAATATTTATTAAGGGTCTTAAATGAGTGATCACTAGACTGTGCATTTGCAATTTATATCACTTTGTGTGATTACTGGAAATTCTAAAATCTGGGTCACCATGCTACTGGACTCACGGCTTTGTGATTAGATGCTATGAAAAATAAATTCTTTCTGCAATGTCAAATCCAACTCTCTACATAATTTACTTTCTGATTTAATGTGCAAAATGTACTTACTAAAATAGTAATAATTTAGAGGGTACCATTTTGTAAAATTAAACTTTCTTTATTTAACTTCTAAAAATCCCAATTTCCTTATCTACAAAATGCCTCGTCCAAAATACCACAACTAAAATGAGCAGAACAGGGTTTTGAATCCCAGTTTATCTGATTCCAAAGTCTATGTTGTCAAGTACTATCAAAACGGCGTGCTTTAAGTGTATGTTATTAAGCAGATTTTTATATTAAAGGAAAGGAGGTATTGATGTGTATTCACAATCAGGAATAAATCATTTTGACTGTTTACTGTTCTGGAGCAGAGAGAGCTTTAGAACAACATTCTAAGGATTAGAGGCAGGAGAATCACTAGTGTGGATGAATCACTCAAACTGAATTCTTTTGACACATACACACACAGGTAGCAATTATTATAATCTAATCTTTCCTCATCTCTTGGTGAAGAATGAATTTTCAAAGCAACCAGACAATTATGGATGACTAACAAACAGCATCGGAGAAGGCAATGGCACCCCACTCCAGTACTCTTGCCTGGAAAATCCTATGGGCAGAGGAGCCTGGTAGGCTGCAGTCCGTGGGGTCGCTAAGAGTCGAACTCGACTGAGCGACTTCACTTTTACTTTTCACTTTCATGCACTGGAGAAGGAAATGGCAACCCACTCCAGTGTTCTTGCCTGGAGAATCCCAGGGATGGGGGAGCCTAGTGGGCTGCCGTCTATGGGGTCGCACAGAGTCGGACACGACTGAAGCGACTTAGCAGCAGCAGCAGCAGCAGCAGCAGCAGCAGCAGCAACAAACAGCATGAAAACTCACACACTCCTTGTATCAAGTTTAGGATGATGCAGCACACTATTTATGATGTTTAAATTGTGATCACATCCTTAATCCATTATTTTATTTAATTGCATAGATTAGCTTACTTATCTCTCAGTAATAGGCACTGAAATCAGGCAGGTTGTATGTGAGCAGCCAAAAATAAGATATTGTTAGACTCTATCCATTTAGCAATTTTCAGGTGAATGGTTAAGATTATGAGACCACCAGTTTATATTTTCAACTTTATGAGGAAAAATTAACTGAGCCCTAAATCTTATCTCTGCAGTTATAACCACTTGGTAAGATAGTTAACCACATATTGCCCATGAAGTTAAAACCATAGTCCATCAAGCTATTTCATCTGTCTTTGAAAGACCACTTTCTTTCCTTAGACCCTTTGCCATACCCAAATGTCAAAAACTTACCTTTCACTCATTTAATAAACATTTTTTTAATTAATGATGAGATACTAATTTATGCTAGGCATTGTGTTAAATACTGGGTAAATAAAGTCAATTAAGGAAAAAAATATAGCTTTTATCCTTAAGTAGTACCATCTAAGAAGGGGTACTTGGTCTAGAATCCCTGGGGATTCATTCATAAATACTTGGATAGGTATTTGTATGTCAGTGGAAACTGAGAAAATTTTATGTGCCTCTACATTTTTCTAGAAAATAGTTCCAAAGTATTTATTAGAATTTCAAAGATAGAAGTGTGACTCTCTCAAAAGGTCAAAGAAACATTGGTCTTGTGAGAAGGGCATGCACACACATAAAGTACAGTTTTGAAGGACTCCCCTTGGTCCAGTGGTTAAGAATCCACACTTCCACTGCAGGTGCTGTGGTTTAAATCATTAGTCAGGAAACTAAGATCCCTCATGCCGCATGAGTGCAGCCAAAGTTTTTTTAAACATTGATAGAGGTATGCATTTGTTCTATGGATGCAGAGAAAGGTCATATCAGTGAAATTGTGGGCAATGAAGGAATAGATTAAAATTGAGCTGAATTTTAAAGACTGAATAACTACATGAGAGGACAGAATAAAATTCTAGGAACAACTGCGTTGGTAGGCACAATGGCATTACACAGCACGATGCTTCTGGTCCCTGAAAATAATCTGGTGTGTCTGGATAAGAGGCTGGGGAAGTGGATAAAAAGGCAGGGCATGAAGCAGGAGGCTTGAGTACTGAGCTCAGAGAGATGGGCAGGAGCAAGTACACCCAGAGTTAGAAATTGTTCTATTATTTCACACAGCATTCAAGATAAACATTGGGTAAAAACACTTGGATTTTAAGTTGAGAAGTCTTCCTCTTAAGACTTGCTTACTCTGGAGCAAGAAGACGGATGAGGATGAGCTGGATACAAAAAGAAACCTACTGCCCGGGTAATGAGTCCTGAACTGAAGCTTTTAGTGAGATTATAACCAGGACAGACCCAAGAAATATACTGATGACGTAGAATCCTTAGGTCTTGCTAACTTTCTGAAAGGAGGAAGGAGTGAGATAAGGTTAGGATATTCCAATATCTCAAAGAAATGCAGGGCCACTCATGGGGCAGGAAAGGAGAAGCATGTCTGAGAGAAATCAAATATGGTTTCAAACATATTGACGGCAGGAGTCAATGAGATAACCACATGACCATGTACAGTCAATGCATAGTTGTACAGATTTAGCATTCAAGCAACAGAACAGGGGATATGTTACTAAATTGGAAGACATACGCATATGGTGGAAGTGTGAAGAATGCTGTCACTAGAGGCCGTGCATGGCCCCATAAGAGAGAAGCTCATAGGAACCACGGTAGGAAGCATAATATCGGTAAGAAAAGGAGGGAATTGAGAATAGAGAGAGAGGGAAGGAAAACCAGAAGGCCAATGAAGGGAAGAACAGAGAGGCTATAAGCATCAAATGCTTCAGAATGGCAGTTAAGATTAAGGCTGATAAGAATTACTACAACACTGGACTGGCATCATGACTGGTGTGTACCAAGATTTCACACCTGTTTTCTGAGTAGGAAACACATTTCTAATATCTTCTTCCAGAATCTGTTCCAGATTTTCTTCCCTGGAATGTATCACTTTCAATCTTAAAATTCCCAAGTCATGTCTACTTTACCTTTTCTAGTATATAATGTGTATTTTGTTTCCTCCACTAGGATGTAAAGTCCAAGATGAGAAAGTGAAAGTCACTCAGTCATGTCCGACTCTTTGCAACCCCATGGACTATTCAATACATGGAATTCTCCAGGCCAGAAAACTGGAGTAGGTAGCCTTTCCCTTCCCCAGGGGATCTTCCCAACCCATGGATAGAGCCCAGGTCTCCCGCATTGCAGGCGGATTCTTTACCAGCTGAGTCACAAGGGAAGCCCAAGAATACTGGAGTGGGTAGCCTATCCCTTCTCCAGCGAATTTTCCTGACCCAGGAATCGAACCCAGGTCTGCTGAATTGCAAGTGGGTTCTTTATCAACTGAGCTATCAGGGAAGTCCCCAAGATGAGAGAAAACATTTATTATTCATCATTGTATCAAAGATAAGATCCTATATAGTTCTGAGCATAAAATTGATTCTTAAAAATATTTGTATATTTGAGTTAAATTATAGCTTTTATGAATATATACCATCTCTTCTATTTTACTAAGTGCAGATGGAATAGTCTTTGCTTGAAGCACTTTGCTTCCACAATCAAATTTCCCATGACTTGTTTGCTATTGAAATTTTTGTTTTGCAACATGGCACATCTCAGTTAGAATTACTAAATTTTTAAAAAGATATTAACATGAAATTCACTCTAAATTTAGAAAACTTGCAGACATTTCATTTTGCTTTAGAAGAAGGTGTAGATATTTGGAAATCTAAAAAATTGCACTATAGAACTTCACAATTCCAAAAAGTTTGTGTATCACAATTTTAAGTGTTCCTGTCTGCTAGCAGAAGGACATTTGTAATTTACATGTGGATCTTGAGATCCTCTCATTTGTAGGGAATTTGAATTCCTCTTATCCTTATTACAAAATAAGCCCAATTTGGGAAATTCCTGCTTTCACATTAAAAAAAAAATTTAAAGTCTACCAGCAACTACTTAGATATTAATGTATGACAGAAAGTTTGAAGTACTGACCACAGATAAATAACAAAAAAAATGCAAGTCTCAAAAAACAGAATTTATGGTTTCTTTTCACTTAGAGATTCTATACAAGATCAATTTTTAAATTTTGTTTTATTTATATTGAGTATAAGATTCCTATAGAACTTTTGATAGGAGAAAAAGATTTTAACCATGTTCAATTGTTATTATACTACAAGCCTTTAATGTGTACCTAGAAACCCAGGAGGCAGTATATTCCTGAAGTCTGAGCTTAAATCCTGATTCCAGCTGTCATGGGCCTCTGAGTCAGGGTTTGTTTAGCAGAAACCCAGGAAAAGCATCAGAATCCAGGAATTTACATCTAACTCAGCTATCTGACCCAGGGCAAATTGCTTAACTTCTCTACGTTTTCGTTTGCTGTAAAATGGAAAAGATTGTGATACTACTTATCAGATAAGAATTTTTGTGACAATTAAATGAGTTACAAGGGGCTTCCCTCGTAACTCAGCTGGTAAAGAATCCGCTCGCAATGTGAGAGACCCTGGTTTGATTCCTGTGTTGGGAAGATTCTTGCATGGAGAATCCCCATGGACAAAGGAGCCTGGCGGGCTACAGTTCATGTGTTTGCAAAGAGTTGGACATGACTGAGTGACTAAGCACAAATGGAGCAATTATATAAAGCAAATTACACACTCCAGGCTCATAAAAATACCTCAATCAATTACATACTTAAGCATCTCAAAAATTCTTTTTTTTTTCCTCCTGTAAGATGGGTATGTCAATAGTAGCTGCCTCATGAGGTAACTGCAAGGAATAAATAAATAAGTTTCTCTGTGTTAGGTGTTTTTCTACTCTCCAAAGAGTAAATTTTCTCCTTCCTCCATATAGTACTGCTGCTGCTGCTAAGTTGCTTCAGTCGTGTCCGACTCTGTGCGATCCCATAGACAGCAGCCCACCAGGTTCCCCCGTCCCTAGGATTCTCCAGGCAAGAATACTGGAGTGGGTTGCCATTTCCTTCTCCGGTGCAGGAAAGTGAAAAGTGAAGGTGAAGTCACTCAGTTGTATCCAACTCTTAGCGACCTCATGGACTGCAGCTTACCAGGCTCCTCTGTCCATGGGATTTTCCAGGCAAGAGTACATATAATAGTCATTAGCTAATTCCACAAGTATCTATTGAGAGGGTAACGTGTGCTTCTTAATAATATGAATAATTATATATATCAATATCTCATAAATGGAATAAGTGAGGCAGCAAGTAGAAAAAATCTCTAGTTCTAGAGACAGAAAGCAAAGATTAACTTCTTACCTTCACTATCCTTTATTTTTTTTAATGAATTTGGTTAAGTCATTTAACTTTTATGGCAGCCAACTCTTTATCTCCTAAACTGAGGTACTAACAACTGTCCTATCTGATGTCAGGTATTGATAGGGCCAAGAAATGCATGTTAAGGTTCTGTGTCAAATGCCACATATTATTATTCATAATGATTTGTTACTGCTCCCCCCTTCTAAGAGGATCTGATGAGAAATGCCCTGGCAAGAGATTCTTATTCAGATTTCTCCCTCTTAGCTTTTACAGCTATTATTTCCAATGTCCTAAAAGTTAAAATCACCTAAACTCCAAAGAGAGTAATTCCATAGAAATTAAAGTTTAGACTTGTCTGTGTTAATGTGACATGGGTAAGAAGTTCATCTGTTGCAAAGAACAGTTTCTACAATAGTTTGTATAATCCTGGTGAGGACAAACAGCTTACCATCCTATGTAAGACTGAAACTTAGATGCCCAACCCAAATCTAAATATTGGTAGAAGCTGATTTAATGCCATCATACCTGCAAGGATTTGCTTCCTTTATTACTACATGGGATTCCCCGCATAGTAGTGAAGGGGGGAAGAGAATCCACCTGCCGTGCAGTAGATGCAAGGGACGCAGGTTCAATCCCTGGGTCAGGAAGATCCCTTGGAGGAGGAAATGGCAACCCATCCCAGTGTTCTTGCCTGGAGAATCCCACGGACAGAGGAGCTTGACAGGCTACAGTCCATGGGGTTGCAAAGAGTCAAACACAGCTAAGCAGGCATGCCCTGTCTAGTTCTGCCAATGTGTGCTTGCCTGGCTCGCAGGTCATTCTCCAGACTAGCAATGTGCTTCTTCCAGCACCCTTACTGGCAACCTGCTTTCTTTAATCTCTTTCAAACAGTATTTGAAAGTTTAGGAAGTGTTAGCATGATTTCCAATTTACAACAGATGTTATTGGCTACTGTAGTCAGATTCTGTCCCATTTCTATGTTTACAATCCAGAAACCTTAGACATTAAGTCCAAGAAACTGTGTAAGGCAATCAACAAGTAGATGCTCGAAGTGTCAAGGAATCCTGGCTCTTAAACAGACATGGTATCAATGGGGAAGTGAAGATTTTCTTCCCAATGCTTTTAAACTTTCTCCCATGGGGAGAAGCAACTTTGTTTTCTGATACCAAATCTTTTTCATATTGTTTGCTCTAGACAGAACTGGCAGTTACGTCTTTTTATTTAAAAACACCCATGTACAAATTTGAGAGTAAAAGATAATAATCTCAGAAGTATTTCCCCAAATCTAGAAGTTTCAGACAAGTATTTATTATTAGTGAAATAATCTTTCTCTGAACTTGAGCTATTATCCCCAGGAATAGCAATGACGACACTAACTGGGAGAACATCAAAGCCCACACGTTTCTGAAAGCCAAGTGTCATAAAGCTGCATCTGAGTTTATGTATTGATCAAACAGGCAGGCCCTTCAGAATGATTTGAACAGAAACCTCATCTTTCTCAACACCTAGTTGCCTGAAGTCACCATGTTGGGAAGCTGGTGGTAAAAACCATGATTAGACAATTGGGCAAGTGGATCAATACTTTGATAGAAGAGATTATAAAATGGGTGTTTTAATGAAGAAGAAAACAAGGGTAAAAAGTGATTCATAGCAGTATGAAATTCACTGTATTTTCTCAGAATTCACATGGCAGTATTAGGAATGTGAGATGGGAAGAGGAAGAAAAGCAAACCACACTTCCTTCTTTTATGAATGCAATAAATATTTGAGTAAAAACACGTTAGGCTCCAAGAATGTGTAGTTTCCACCCACAGAAATAAGCGTAGTGTAAACAGGCGATTTAAGCATCCTATAAGGCGTGCTACAGTAGGAATCAGAGAAGGCGATGGCACCCCACTCCAGTACTCTTGCCTGGAAAATCCCATGGGCGGAGGAGCCTGGTGGGCTGCAGTCCATGGGGTCGCGAAGAGTCAGACACGACTGAGCAACTTCACTTTCACTTTTCACTTTCATGCATTGGAGAAGGAAATGGCAACCCATCCAGTGTTCTTGCCTGGAGAATCCCAGGGACAGGGGAGCCTGGTGGACTGCCATCTATGGGGTTGCACAGAGTCAGACACGACTGAAGTGACTTAGCAGCGGCAGCACATTAGTAGACAGAGATATATAGGAGCACCGGAGGAGGGACCCTGAAACACGGTACTTTCCTAGATGATGTGAATTCTGAACTATGGCATTTTTGCTACCCAGGCAAAGGGAGGAATGTTAGAGGCAGAGGAATTGGTAATATTTTTCCTCTCACCTCAAGGTTGCCCTTCACAAGAGCTGCAATGAGTGCAGTACAATCACAACAGAGTGTTGGTAAGAGACATGACCAGAAATCAGGCTAATAAGCATGAACTCAATCCCTGAAGGACTCTACCAGCTTTGTTAGGAATTGCACTTTATCCTAAGAGCAATGTGGAAAGTGCATTGTCCTTAATCCTATGAGAGAAGGCAGCAGAGTGTTTAGGACTGTGAACTGTATGTCTCAGTTTCTTTATCTGTGAAATGGGCTGATAGGAATAAAAACTCATTTATAGGATTATTTAAAGAGCAAGCAACTTGCACCACAAGAAGCACTGAGAACAGTACCTGGAATATCATAATCACTCCGTAAGTATTAGCTATCTGAATTATGCTGTGTTTTAATTTAGGGAATCTCATAATTAGAATTTTGTTGTAAAATGATCATTCTCACCTCAGAAACAGGAACGGTTTTACAGTTTGCTTAAAAATGTGAGATTACACTACGTTTTCACTGTGGAGAACAGTTGAATATGTGACTTGGTTGTGAGTAAGCAATGAGATGAGGTTCAGGTTAAACGCTTTCTTGAAGTCAAAGAATAGTTTTCAAATTATAATATAAAAAAGATCCTTATAGGATCACTTAGTTTCAATATTGTCATTGAACATGCAAGTAAATGACTGAGAACACACAAACACAATAACAACAAAACTGAGGGTTCAGTTCAGTTCAGTACAGTTCCGTCGCTCAGTCTTGTCCGACTCTTTGCGACCCTATGAATCACAGCACGCCAGGCCTCCCTGTCCATCACCAACTCTCTGAGTTCACGCAGACTCACATCCATCGAGTCAGTGATGCCATCCAGCCATCTCATCCTCTGTTGTCCCCTTCTCCTCCTGCCCCCGATCCCTCCCAGCATCAGAGTCTTTCCAACGAGTCAACTCTTTGCATGAGGTGGCCAAAGTACTGGAGTTTCAGCTTTAGCATCATTCCTTCCAAAGAAATCCCAGAGGTTTGGCCTCTGAGGGAGGGGGAGAGGGTGGGATGATTTGGGAGAATGGCATTGAAACATGTATACTATCATATAAGAAATGAAGCACCAGTATATGATGCTTGGGGCTGGTGCACGGGATGATCCAGGGATATGATATGGGGTGGGAGGTGGGAGGAGGCTTCAACATTGGGAGATCATGTACACCTGTGGCTGATTCATGTCAATGTATGGCAAAACCAATACAGTATTGTAACGTAGAATAAAGTATTAAAAAAAAAAAAGAATGGACTGGTTGGATCTCTTTGCAGTCCAAGGGACTCTCAAGAGTCTTCTCCAACATCACAGTTCAAAAGCATCAATTCTTTGGCACTCAGATTTCTTCACAGTCCAACTATCACATCCATACATGACCACTGGGGAAACCACAGCCTTGACTAGACGGACCTTTGTTGGGAAAGTAATGGCTCTGCTTTTCAATATGCTATCTAGGTTGGTCATAACATTTCTTCCAAAGGGTAAGCGTCTTTTAATTTCATGGCTGCAGTCACCATGCAGTGATTTTCGAGCACCCCAAAATTAAGTCTGACACTGTTTCCACTGTTTCCCCATCTATTTCCCATAAAGTGATGGGACCAGATGCTGTGATCTTCGTTTTCTGAATGTTGAGCTTTAGGCCAACTTTTTCACTCTCCACTTTCATTTTCATCAATAAGTTTGTCTGTTCTTCTTCACTTTCCGCCATAAGGGTGGTGTCATCTGCGTATCTGAGGTTATTGATATTTCTCCTGGCAGTCTTGATTCCAGCTTGTGCTTCTTCCAGCCGAGCATTTCTCATGATGTACTCTGCATATAAGTTAAACAAGCAGGGTGACAATATACAGCCTTGATGTACTCCTTTTCCTATTTGGAACCAGTCTCTTGTTCCATGTCCAGTTCTAACTGTTGCTTCCTGACCTGTATATAGGTATCTCAAGAAGCAGGTCAGGTGGTCTGGTATTCCCATCTCTTGAAGGATTTTCCACAGTTTATTGTGAGCAACACAGTCAAAGGCTTTGGCATAATCAATAACGCAGAAATAGGTGTTTTTCTAGAACTCTCTTCCTTTTTCCGTGATCCAGCAGATGTTGACAATTTGGTCTCTGGTTCCTCTGCCTTTTCTAAAACCAGCTTGAACATCAGGGAGTTCACAGTTCACATATTGCTGAAGCCTGGCTTAGAGAATTTTGAGCATTACTTTACTAGCATGTGAG
>SJYF01000518.1:324774-357565 GCA_006410515.1 Procapra przewalskii
CGGAGGGTTCAAAAATAACCTTGTACACACCAGGACCCAAAGACCCCACAAACACTGTGCCAGACCTGTGTTTGAGTCTCCTGCAGAGGTACAGGTCATCAGCGGCCTGCTGCAGGGGCAGGGGCTCTGGGTGCAGCTCCCTGGGTCACATAGCCTGTGGCATAAGCCCTCTTGGAGGAGGTCATCATTAACCCACCATACAGCCACCAAACAAATGACCCACAAACTGCAGAACAATTATACCAATGAAAATTTTGCATTGTTAAGAAAGTTCTAGGACTCACAACAGATTTCCCAAACTGGGGATCTGGCAAAGGGACTGAGAACCCCAGGAGAATTTGACTTTAGGGGGCAGGGGTATTTGATTACAGAACTTCCTTTTTTTTAATTATTATCTTTTTATTGGAGGCTAATTACTTTACAATATTGTATTGGTTTTGCCATTCATCAACATGAATCCACCACAGGTGTACATGTGTTCCTAAGAACAGGACTGGGGAAACAGACTCTTGGAAGGTACAAACAAAATCTTGTGTGCACCAGAACCCGGGAGAAAGGAGCATTGACCCCACAAAAGACTGACCTAGATTTGCCTGTGAGTGTCCAGGAGTCCCCAGGGGAGTCGTGGGCCAGTGGTGGCCTGCTCCAGGGTCAGGACACTGAATGCAGCAATGCCTGCATGGGACCTTCTGAAGAAAGTCACCATTGCCTTCATTACCTCCACCATAGTTTCATTTCAGGTCAAACAACAGGGAGGGAACACAGACATGCCCACCAACAGAAATTTGGACTAAAGATTTATTGAGCATGGCCTGCCCATCAGAGCAAGACCCAGTTTACCCAGCTTCCCCCAGTCAGTCTCTCCCATCAGGAACTTTCCATAAGCCTCTTATCCTTATCTGTCAGAGGACACAGAAAGAATACCACAATCACAGAAAGCTAATCAAAATGATCACATGGACCACAGCCTCATCTAACTCAATGAAACTTTGAGCCATGCCGTGTAGGGCCACCAAAGATGGATGGGTCATGGTGGAGAGTTCTGACAAAATGTGGTCCACTGGAAAAATGAATGGCAAAATACTTCAGAATTCTTGCCTTGAGAACCCCATGAACAGGATGAAAAGGCAAAAAGATAGGATACTGAAAGACAAACTACCCAGGTCGGTAGGTGCCCAATATGCTACTGAAGAAGAATGGAGAAATAACTCCAGAAAGAATGAAGAGACAGAGCCAAAGCGAAAACAATGCCCAGTGGTGGATGTGACTGGTGATGGAAGTAAAGTCTGATACTGTAAAGAGCAATATTGCATAGGAACCTGGAATGTTAGGTCCATGAATCAAAGCAAATTAGAAGTGGTCAAGCAGGAGATGGCAAGAGTGAACATTGACTTTTTAGGAATCAGCGAAACTAAAATGGACTGGAATTTTAGTCAGATGACCATTATACCTACTTTCTTTCTTTTTACTTTCTTATGTCAAGCAGTTAATGTTGAAATACGTTGTTTCAATTTAATTAAAAATTAAAGCTCTTTCCAAGCTATGCTTCAGGGTTTGTATTTTAATTCTAATTTATGCCTATTAGAATGTAGACCTTTGGGAATTCTAAAAGACAGTTTAGGGTGCTTATCAGGGCCCACATTCCTTCCTGCCCTGAGCTCTATGTTCCCACAGCCCTATAAGGCCACTGAGAGCTCTGCTCAGCTTCTTAGTCTCTTATCATCTAAAAAAAAAATAAATGCACTCAGTAAAAAAAAGTGACAGTAGATGTCAAGATAACTTCTCTGATCTTGATGTCAAGATAACTTCTTGCTGTCTGGATAGGTCTTAGAAAACTTTGAACAGATTTTTGTTTTACTTTATTCTGTCTTTCTAGTTGTCTTTGTAAGAAGTCTTGACTTACCATAAGCTGATATGCAATCACCAGAAGCATCCAGTAAAATACTGCAGATTGTTATTTTCTTTAAGATATCAAAGATTTTATTTCACTATATCTTCCCTTCCATTGTGATGCTACTGATAAGTCAATTCTCAAACTATTATCATTTTAAAAAGTATATTCTTGCATATTTTTGAATATATCTTTAGGTTTGATGTTCAATACTTTCATTACAAGTGCCTAAATGCAGACTTGTTTTATCCTATCAGGAAATTATCAGATTTCTTGAATTTGTGAATTAATGTCTTTTATTAGACTTGGAAAATTCTCAGCAACTTTTATTGCCTCTACCCTTGTCTTTTTCTGGGGATCTGGACAATACATACGAGCATTTCTAATTCAATCCCCTCTGTATGTTAATCTCTTAGATTTTCCATCTGTTAGGCTCTTTTGTGACAGTTAAGATTTATTTTTCTGCTATATTTTCCATTTTATGAACTTAAAATTTTTTTTTCTGTTTTAGTGCTCTATTAATTATGTCAAATATGAGGTTTATTTTTTCCCCAGATTTCTACCTGATTGTTGTTTGGTTGCCAAGTCATATCCAGCTCTGCCACCCCATAAACTGTAGCAAGCCAGGCTCCTCTGTCCTCTGCAATCTCCTAGAGTTGGCTCAAAATCAAGTCCATTGACTCAGTGATGCCAACAAGCCATATCATGCTCAGCCACCCTCTTTTCCTTCTGCCTTCAATCTTTCCCAGCATCAGGGTCTTTCCCAATGGGCCAGCTCTTTGTACCAAGTGGCCAAAGCACTGGAGCTTCTGCTTCAACATCAGTCCTTCCAGAATATTCAGAGTGATTTCTTTCAGGATTGATTTAATTGATCTCCTTGCAGTCTAAGGGACTTTCAAGAGCCTTCTTCAGCACCACAGTTTGAAAGCTTCAGTTCTTTGGTGCTCAGCCTTCTATATGGTCCAACTCTCACATCCATATATGACTACTGGAAAAATCATAGCTTTGACTAGATGGACCTTTGTTGGCAAAGTACTGTCTCTGTTTCTTACATGTTGTCTAGGCTTGTCATAGCTTTTCTTCCAAAGAGCAAGCATCTTTTAATTTTATGGCTGCATTCACCATCTGCAGTGATTTTGGAGCCCAAGAAAAATAAAGTCTGTCACTTTCCACGTTCCCCCTTTCTATATACCATGAAGTGATGAATCAGATGCCATGATATCAGTTTTTTGAATGTTGTTTCAAGCCATTTTAAAAATTCTCTTCTTTCACCCACATCAAGAGGCTCTTTAGTTTCTCTTTCCTTTCTGCCATTATAGTGGTATCATCTGCACATCTGAGGTTATTGATAGTTCTCACAGCAATCTTGATTCCAGCTTGTGCTACATCCAGCATGGCATTTCACCAGAGGTACTCTGCATATAATTTAAATAAGCAGGATAACAATATATAGCCTTGTCTTCCTTTCCCAATTTGAAGCAGTCCATGTTTCCAGATCCAGTTCTAACTCTTGGCATTTTGACCTGAATACAGGTTTCTCAGGAAACATATAAGGTGGTATGATGCTCCAATCTTTTTAAGAATTTTCCCCAGTTTGTTGTGATACACATGGTCAGAGGCTTTAGTGTATTCAATGAAGCAGAAGTAGATATTTTTGTAGAATTCACTTCTGTTCTCCATGATCCAAATAATGCTGGCAATTTAGTTTCTGTTTCCACCGCCTTTTCTAAACCCAAATTGTAAATCTGGAATTTCTCAGTTTATGTACAGTTGAAGCTTAACTTGAAGAATTTTGAGCATAATTTAACTGATATGTGAAATGAGTGCAACTGTACAGTAATTTGAACATTCTTTGGCACTGTGTTTCTTTGGGATTAGAATAAAAAAGACTGACCCTTTCCAGTCTTGTGGCCACTGCTGAGTTTTCCAAATCTGAGTGCATATTGAGTGCAGCACTTTAACAGCATAACTTTTAGGATTTGAAATAGCCCAGCTGGAATTCCTTCCTCTCCACTATATTTGTTCATATTAATGTTTCCTCAGGCCCACTTGACCTCACACCCCAGGATGTCTGAGTCTAGGTGAGTGATCATACCATCATGGTTATCTGGGTCAGTAAAACATTTTTTTAATATATAGTTCTTTGTTTTCTTGACACTTCCTCTTAATCTCTTCAACTTCTGTTATAATCCTACCTTTTCTATCCTTTATTGTGCCCATCGTTGCATGAAATATTCCCTTGATATCTCCAATTTTCTTGAGAACTCTGGTCTTTCCCATTCTATTGTGTTCCTCTATTTCTTTGCACTGCTCATTTAAAAAAGCCTTCTTATCTCTCATTGCTCATCTCTGGAACTCTGTGTTCGGTTGGGTATGTCTTTCCCTTTCTCCTTTGCCTTTCGCTTCTCTTCTTTCCTCAGCTATTTGTAAAGCCTCCTCAGACAACCACTTTGCCTTGTTGCATTCCTTTTTCTTGGGGATGGTTTCAGTCACAGTCTCCTGTACAATGTTGTAAACTTTCATCCATAGTTCTTTAGGCACTCTATTAGATCTAATCCCCTGAATCTATTCATCACCTCCACTGTATAATCATAAGGGATTTGATTTAGGTCATATCTCACTGGCCTAGTGGTTTTCCCTATTTTCTTCAAAATTTAAGCCTGAATTTTTCAGTAAAGAGCTCATGATCTGGGAGAATGACATTGAAACATATATATTATCATGTATGAAACAGATCGCCAGCCCAGGTTCAATGCATGAGACAGGGTGCTCGGGGCTGGTGCACTAGGATGACCCTGAAGGATGGGATTGGGATGGAGGTGGGAGGGATATTCAGGATGGGGAACATATGTACACCCATGGCTAATTCATGTCAATGTATGGCAAAGCACTACAGTACTGTAAAGTAATTATCCTCCAATCAAAAGAAATGTTTATATTAAAAAAAAAAACAAAGAAAAAGTGTTCATGATCTAAGCCGCTGTAGTTCCAGGTCTTGTTTTTGCCGACTGTATGGAGTTTCTCCATTTTCAGCTGTCAAGAATATAATCAATCTGATTTTGGTATTGTTCATCTCATGATGTCCATGTGTAGTTATCTCTTGGTTTGAAGGAAAAAGGTGTTTCCTATGACCAGTATGTTCTTTTGACAAAACCCTGTTAAACTTTGTTCTGCTTCATTTTGCACTCCAAGGGCAAACTTACCTGTTATTCTGGGTAACTCTTGACTTCCTACTTTTCAATTCCAATCCCCTATGATGTAAAGAATATCTTTTTCAGTGTTAGTTGTAAAGGGTCTTGTAGGTTTTTATAAAACTAATCAACCTCAGATTCTTTGGCATAAGTGGTTGCATATGTTTGGATTACTGTGATATTGATTGGTTTACCCTGGAAACAAACTGAGATCATTATGTCATTTTTGAGATTGCTCCCAAGCACTACATTTTGGACTCTTTTGTTGACTATGAGGGCTACTCCATTTCATCTAAGGGATTCTTGCCTACCGTAGTACATATCATGGTCATCTGAATTAATTTCTCCTGTTTCTGTCAATTTTAGTTCACTGATTCCTAAGAATTTGATATCCAATCTTGCCATCTTCTGCTTGACCACATCCAATTTACCTTGATTCATGGACCTAATATTCCATGTTTCTATGCATAAGTGTTCTTTACAGCATCAGACTTTATTTTCACCACCAGACATATCCACAATTGAGCTTCATTTCCACTTTGGCCCAGCTGCTCTAATTCTTTCTGGAGATGTTAGTAATTGCCCTCCACTCTGCTCCAGTGGCCTATCAGACACCTTCCAGCCTGGGGTGCTCATTTTTTTTCTAAGTCATTCTAGTTTCCTGTTCCCTGCATTGACACTTAAGTAAGCAAAACTTGTCTATATTCTCTGCTAATCTGTTTCAACTGTTTGTTATTCTGGTTGGTTTTCAGTCAAGATTGCTTGCTTTATTTAGAGTCTAGTAATTTATTTTTATCAAATTTTTCTGTGAACCGTGCACTTTCATTGTATCTTTGTGGGAATTCTTTGATATGTAGGATAAAGTCATCTCACTTCAATGCAGTTTTGCTTTACCTCTCTGGCAGATAGAGGTACCACTTGTGTAGAATCATTTTAAGTAAAATCACCACTGAAGTATTTTGCTTTACCCAGGCATGATAATTTGAAGTACAAATTTCTGAAAGAGTCAGTTTATGTCACATTTCACAAGGATCTTTCCCCCCTTTACTCAGTGTCATGTTTGAAACAGGTAGTTATCCTTAACAAGAGCGGGATCAGGAGGAGATGAGTTTATTTTGAATTTACCCTAATACTGAGAGTGTCCCTACTGGACTACCAGCTTTAAAAGTTTTGAGTCTCCTGTTATCTTCTTTATTTTGATTAGTCTTGCCCTGTCTTATTTTGCCTGTGCTCAAGAAGAATGATGAATAAAGTTGAATTCTGTAGTTTCAGTTGAACTCAGACCAAAAGTTTGTTTCTATGTTTCTTTATCTATCTGGATTCCTGACTTCATGTGAATTTAACTTCATTGTTGCATACATTTTTCCAGTTTATTTGATGACTCTATATTCTATGTAGAACTTAAGAAAAAAAAACCCTGAAGTGTAGTTGCCATGCAATATAAGTTATAGGTGTATAAAACAGTGATTCACAATATTTGAAGGTTATACTCCTATAGTTATTATAAAATATTGGCTTTATTCCCTGTGTTGTACAATAAATCATCATAACTTATTTTATACTTAATAGTTTGTACCTCTTAATCCTTTCCCCTTATATTATCTCCCTCCTTTTCCCTTTCCTCACTAGTAACCACTGGAAAGTTTGGTTTGGTTGCCAAGTCTATCATAACTGAAAATGAAAAGTTTTCCCAATCTAGTAGCACNNNATCTAGTAGCACTGGTGGCCATATAATCTGTTTTGTTTTCTAATTCATCATTACATTAAATCTGAAAATGCTTTAACAATTTCAGTTTCCCTTAGGATGAAGTTAAAAAATTTTCTTGGCTTACAAAGGCCTGCATGATCTTTCTTAATGCTCCATTGTTATACCATGTCACGTTATCCCTTGACATTCTGTTCTTTAGTCAAATTGCTCTCTTTACAGCTCCTTACATATCTTGTTCAAATGGCTGGTGATTTTGATTGTCATTTTATCTCTGGATTTAAGAATTCCTGTTTTCCTTTTGCTAGATGCTGGTTATGTGATCATGGCAAAGTAAAGATGGGCCACTAAGTCTGATGTATGTCTGCTTGACTCCTAGGAGTTTGTGACCCCTACCTCTCCAAACACTCCGTGCTCCTCTTCCCACACTGTGTCCCTGCAGAGCTGTAATCTGTGAGCAATATTACTGCTATTCCTTGCTCAGCTCAAGTCAGGGAGGGCAAGGAGCCAGCTGGTCCATCTAATTAGAACATAGCGGCCAAGGTAATAATCCTAACTATTTTTCTAGGGTGTCTGTCGGCTCATTGCATCTCTTGGTGCTAATGTGAGGAAGAAAGCAGATTTTGGAACAACCTCAATATCATTCTTTTCCACTATATGTTTTGAACTATATCCTCTGAGTGAATGTGATTACATTTAATTAACTAATTAATTAATTTCTACATTTCACCAATATTATTTGTGATGATTAATTTTGCATGTTAGCCTGGCTGCATCCAGCTATTTAGCTGATTATTATTCTAGAAGAAGAACTGATGCTGAAGCTGAAACTCTAATACTTTGGCCACCTGAATAAAGAAGTGACTCATTGGAAAAGACCCTGATGCTGGGAAAGATTGAATGCAGGAGGAGAAGGGGACGACAGAGGATAAGATGGTTGGACAGCATCACTGACTCAATGGGCATGAGTTTGAGTAGGCTTCAGGAATTGGTGATGGGTAGGGAAGCCTAGCATGCTGCAGTCCTTGGGATCACAAAGAGTCAGACATGACTGAGCAACTGAACTGATTCTAGAAGTTTCTATGAAGGTATTTTTCAGATGAGATTATGAGTGAGTTGGCCTTATCTAATCATTTGAAAGACTTGATGGAAAAAGACTGTGTTCACCAAAGGAAAGAGAGTTCTGCCAGCAGACTGTTTTTGAATTAAACTCAGCATTAACTTTGTGACTCTCTAGTCAACTGGCCTAATATACAAATTTTGGTCTTAGCCTCCACAGTCACATGAGGCAGTTCCTATACTGTAAGAAATTCTCTCTCTCTCTGTCTACAGACACACAGACAGTCAGACAGACAAACATATTTGTATATATATTAAGTTGCTTCAGTCTTGTCCAACTTTTTGTGACCCTGTGGACTGTAGCCTGCCAGGCTCCTCTGTCCAAAGTATTTTCCAGGCAAGGTTATTGGAGTGAGCTGCCATGGCCTCCTCCATGGGATCTTCCTCACCCAGAGACTGAACCTACTTTTCTTGCATCTCCTGCATTGACAAGTTGGTTCTTTACCACTAGCGCCACCTGAGAAGCTTTATTTTTCCAGAAAAACATCTACTTCTGCTTTATTGACTATAACAAAGCTTTGGACTATGTGGAACACAACAAACTGTGGAAAATTCTTCAAGAGTTGAGAATACCAGACCACCTGACCTGCCTCCTGAGAAATCTGTATGCAGGTCAAGAAGCAACAGTTAGAACTGGACATGGAAAAACAGACTGGTTCCAAATTTGGAAAGGAGTACATCAAGCTGTATATTGTCATCCTGCTTATTTAAATTATATGCAGAGTACATCATGAGAAACGCTGGGCTGGATGGATCACAAGCTGGAATCAAGATTGCTGGGAGAAATATCAATAACCACAGATACCAGATGTCACCACCCTTATGGCAGAAAACAAAGAAGAACTAAAGAGGAGAGTGAAAAAGCTGGCTTAAAGCTCAACATTCAGAAAACTAAGATCATGGCATCTGGTCCCATCACTTCATGTCAAATAGATGGGGAAACAATGGAAACAGTGTCAGACTTTATTTTTCTGGGCTCCAAAATCACTGCAGATGGTATCTGCAGCCATGAAATTAAATGATGCTTACTCCTTGGAAGGAAAGTTATGACCAACCTAGACAGCATATTAACAAGCAGAGACATTACTTTGTCCACAAAGGTTCATCTAGTCAAGGCTATGGTTTTCCCAGTGGTCATGTATGGATGTGAGAGTTGGACTATAAAGAAAGCTGAGTGCTGAAGAATTGATGCTTTTGAACTGCGGTGTCTGAGAAGACTCTTGGGAGTCCCTTGGACTGCAAGGAGATCCAACCAGTCCATTCTAAAGGAGACCAGTCCTAGATGTTCATTGGAAGGACTGATGCTAAAGCTGAAACTCCAATACTTTGGCCACCTCATGTGAAGAGCTGACTCATTGGAAAAGACCCTGATGCTGGGAGGGATTGAGAGGCAGGAGGAGAAGGGGATGACAGAGGATGAGATGGTTGGATGGCATCACTGACTCGATGGACATGAGTTTGGGTAAACTCTGGGAGTTGGTGATGGACAGGGAGGCCTGGCACGCTGCAGTTCATGGGGTCACAAAGAGTCGGACATGACTGAGCAACTGAACTGAACTGATAGCCCCTAGTAATCACTTTATGTTAATTTATTCTGGTTCTATGTGTTTGACTTTTTTAGATATCACATATGAACAAGATCATAAGGAATTTGAATTTTGTTTCTAGCCTATTTCACTTAGTGTAATGTTCTCAAAATTCATTCATGTTGTCACAAATGGCAGGATTTCCTTTACTTAATGGTCGAATAAAACATGTCAGTGTGTGTATGTGTTTGTAACACAATCACATTTTAATCACAGTATATAATCACATCTTCTTTGTCCTCAGCTGTTGACAGACACAGTGTTTCTGTTTCTGTTCACAATCTTGGGTACACTAAATAGCCATGATTGTGACAGTAAGTATATTTTTTGAAGATACTGATTTAATTTCCTTCAGAGGCATACCCAGAAACAGCATTGCTTGATCACATGGTAGTTTGATCTTTAATTTTTAAAAATAACTTTATTTATTTTTGTTGCATTGGGCCTTTATCGCTGCACACGGGCTTTCTCCAGTTGCAGTGAGCAGGCTCGGTAGTTGCGGCTCCTGGTTCCTAGAGTGTGGGCTCAGCAGCTGTGGTGCACAGGCTTGGTTACTCTGCTGTACATAGAATCTTCCTAGACCAGGGATCAAACCTGTATACCTGGCATTGGCAGGTAGTTTCTTATTCACTGTACCTCCAAGGAAGACCAATCTTTAATTTTTGACAAATCTCCATATTCTTTTCCATAGTGGCTGCACCACCTTACCTTCCAACAGTGTGGGATTCCAGATGGCGCTAGTGGTAAAGAACCTGCCTGTCAACTCAGGAGACTTAAGAGACATGGATTCAATCCCTGGGTCAGGAAGATGCCCTGGAGGAGGGCACAGCGACCTGCTCCAGTGTTCTTGCCTGGAGAATCCCATGAAAAAGGGGGCCTGGTGGGCTGCAGTCTGTAGGGTCGCAGAGTTGAACATAACTGAAGTGATTTACCTCCCAGTACCAACAATGTACTTTTCTCTACTCCTTGCCAACACTTTTTAATCTCCTGTATTGTTGAGAATAGTGATCCTAACAGATAAAGGGTATATCTTATTGTGGTTTTAATTTGCATTTCCCTGATGATTAGTGCTCTTGAGCACCTTTTGATGTAACTGTAGCCATTTGCCTTTCGTCTTTGGAAAAATATCTAGTCACATCTTTTGCCCATTTTAAATTAGATTTTTTTTTGGCTCCTTAGGTGTATGCTGCTGCTGCTCTGCTGCTGAGCTCCTTATATATTTTAGATATTACCCCTTATTAGATGTATGGCTTGCAAATATTTTCTCCCATTCTGTAGATTGCATGTTCATTTTGTTAACTGGGTTTTTTTTTGTTTTCTTTTTTTTTTTTTTGCTATGCAGAGCCTTTAATTTTGATGTAATCCTACTTCCTTATTTTTGCTTTTGTTGTCTTTGCTTTTATGCTTGAGCTTTTGTTGTCATAGTCAAATAATTATTGCCAAGATCAATAAAAACATCTTCAGTCCTACTTTCTAAATAATTAAATCTATGTTTCACAGGAATGCATTCCATGTTATTAATCCTTCTATCTTTTTTAATGATTTTTATTCCATCTAGATTCACAGTTTTTCAAGTTTTTTCAGTTTGATATACTGATTCTACTCTGTTTGGTAGTGTCTTGTGAAAGCTAGACTGGAAGGATAAGAAAATTTTGCTTAACTTTCCATATACACTCTGAATGTAATGTATCTGTGGCAATATTCACCTGTCTTTTCAGACTAGCCCCAGATCAGATTGTTACTTTCAATGATCTATTACCGAAAACATTCCACAGTACTCAGACAGCCCTGTTTTCTTCTTACACTGATTAAATACAAAATGACTGTCAGATTTTCTAGCCTAAACTTGGAATATGATAGACAAGAACACAGTGGACTTTTATCAAATTGCTATACTGGCAATAGCATGATTTTCTTCCAAAGGAAAGAGTTGTTTTTCCATTGTTATAGTGGAGCTATCAGAGGGTAAGTTAGCACAACAGTCTCTTGTTGGATTGCACATAAATGGTAAGAAAAATATTTGGACTATGTGCAGGTAGAGTATAAAATTTAAAAAAATGCTTCTGCTCTATTTTTTATAAGAGGAATGCCTACAAGGGAGAATGTCTTTTGCAAATAAAATAATAATTGAAAGGAAACATTTTCTTGAAATTGAGAGAAACAATAAAAGAAATTAATTCAACAAACATTTAAAATGTCTTCCAAGTGCTAGGCATCATGCTAAGCACCTAAAAATAAGAAAATCCAGTCTTTGTTCTTGAAAGACTCATGGCCCATAGGAGGAGACATGACACTCAATTTCATTTCACTTGGTATGTGATTTTGATATTGCCTTCAGATTTGTAAATGAAAAATGAGGAAACACAGCAGAAAGAGTGATTATATTTGCTTAATGAGGCAGGGGTCCAGGAAGATGTTCCAGATGATGTTATTAGATGAACTGATGTTATTTGATGAACTGGAGTTCATCAAATTTTATGGTGAGGGATAGGTAGCAGTTGAACAAGCATTTCAGGCAGAAAGATAGTTATGTGCAGAGGCTCAGGGTTGTGAGATAGCATGGAACATTTAGTTGTTCAGAAACAGGTTGGGGTTGGAGTATAAAGCCCCAAGGGGACTAGGTTCAGTTCAGTTGTTCAGTCACGTCTGACTCTTTGCGACCCCATGAATTGCAGCACGCCAGGCTTCCCTGTCCATCACCAACTCCCGGAGTTCACTCAAACTCACGCCCATTGAGTTAGTGTTGCCATCCAGTCATCTCATCCTCTGTCGTCCCGTTCTCCTTCTGCCCCTAATCCCTCCCAGCATCAGAGTCTTTTCCAGTGAGTCAGCTCTTCATATGAGGTGGCCAGAGTATTGGAGTTTCAGCTTTAGCATCATTCCTTCCAAAGAACACCCAGGGCTGATCTCCGTCAGAATGTACTGGTTGAATCTCCTTGCAGTCCAAGGGACTCTCAAGAGTCTTCTCCAACACCACAGTTCAAAAGCATCAATTCTTTGGCACTCAGCTTTCTTCACAGTCCAGCTCTCATATCCATACATGACCACTGGAAAATCCGTAGCCTTGACTAGACGGACCTTTGTTGGCAAAGTAATGTCTCTGCTTGTTAATATGCTATCTAGGTTGGTTATAACTTTCCTTCCAAGGAGTAAGCATCTTTTAATTTCATGGCTAGAGAGTCTAAAAATTCATTGGTGATGTAGGAAAGAGAAGTCAGGTCATGATGAGTCTTATGTCTCAAGATATAAGCTTAAATTTTATTTTTAGGACTATGATTCCCAACTTAGATGCACATTAATCACCTGAGGGAGGTTTTTTTTTTTTTCCTAAGTCTATATCCCATTTCCAAAGACTTTTATTTAATTTTTATGAGATAGGGCAGGGGCACCAGTGTTTTTGAAACCTTCCGAGTGGTTTTATTTGTTTTATTTTGGTTTGCTTTCATTTTAATGAGCAGCCAGGGTTGAGAACCACTACTTTAGAAATATGCTAGTCAATAAAGGGTAGGAAAATCTACACACACACACACACATACACACAAACACACACACATATCTTCAGCAGTTCATTCTGGCCATAGAGTCAAGGACGTATTCATGAGTCATGTCTGAAAATAAAAGGAACAACTCTATCATTAGCTGCTGATCCATGCCCATTGACTTCACACCCCATTCAATGTGCTAGCAGTTTCATATGGATAGATCCTTACCCTTTCTGAGTCTCAGTTTCTACATCTGTAGAACTGGAACTCCAGTAATATCAGCTAACAGCCTTCTTATACAGTTATATATGTGAGAGCTATGGTTTGCTGTGAATCTCCCTGGGTAGAACCAGTCTACAAGTTGAAAGGGACAGTGTCCAACATCATTGCACCCAGACTATCATGAGAATTTCAGCTTTATTTCACAAGTTCTACTGCTCCTAAGAGAGAGAATACAGAGAGATCGTGTCTCTTCTTCCACAAGATCACGTTATTTCTGGAGGTAACTCTTGCAAATGCTACAGCCACTTTGCTAATAACAAGAAAACACTTATTGTGTGTAGCTGAAGGCTAGGGAGAATAAAGTGATCAACCTTGGAATCCACACTACTTCTAGGTTTATTGTTATGTGAGATGGAACATTTCCTTTTTGCTTTACCAATTCAATGGAACTTCTTGCAACAAAAAGATGTACACACTATGGATCAAAAAATCAGAGTACTCATGGAGCAAATACTCAACTTATTGAAATCAGACTTAATTTTATCTTGAGCTTGAACAGTCTGAACTAAATGAAAACAGGCCCAAGAAGTCTGCCTTAAATGTGATTTAAATTTACTAAGAATGGAATATTGATTCCAGTTAGATGGGAGAAGTTCCAGAACTATAATGGGGCATTAAGGACACGTGAGGGAAACTGTTAAATCCATTTAATCCTAGGTCCCTGGAGGCAATATGGCTTTACCTCACTGTGCATCCTTGGAACACCAGCTTCCAGGGAAATCATATGACATAGTGCAAAAACACAAGCTCACAGAGGAGCACTGATACAATTTAACTTTATTGCTTTCTAAATGTGTGGCCTCTTAAAAGTTATTTAACCTATCATTTTCTTTAAATGTAGCATAAAGAAAATATTGCCTACCTCTAAGAGTCTACTGTGACTATTAAATGAGGTATTATAAAGCACTTAGTATATTAAATGATAATGAGTAATGATGGTGCATGCTAAGTTGCTTTAGTTATGTCTGACTCTTTGCAACCCTATGGATTCTGGCTCACCAGGCTCTTCTACCCATGACATTCTCTAGGTAAGAATATTGGAGTGACTTGCCATGCCCTTCTCCAGGGGATCTTCCCTACCCAGGGATCAAACTCTCATCTTCTGTGGCTTCTGCATTGCAGGTAGATTATTTACTTCTGATCTACCAGGGAAGCCCAATGATGATGATGATGATGATGATGATAATGATAATGATAGTGATAAGAAAACAATAACAGCAGCATTGGTGGGCATATCCCTTTATTGAGTATTTTGAATTGGAAAGAGATACTGGAGTTTAAGATGGCAGAGCAGAAAGACATGCACTCACCTTCTCCTGCCAGAGCATCAAATCACAACTAACTGTTGAACAGCCATTGACAGGAAGGCACTGGAACCCACCAAAAAAAAAGGTACCCCACATTCAAGGATAAAGGAGAAGCCACAGTGAAATGGTCCTCCATGGATTTGCTGATGTCCACCCACAATGGGGAAGGAAACCTGCTTTACTGAATCCCCTGGTTTCAATGTTCATCCAAAAATACCCTCACACGCACACTGAGAAATAATGTTTAATCTGGGCACCTTTTGCCTCAGTCAAATTGATACACAAAACAACACATCACAGCCATCACTGGGGGTGACTGGCAGGGCAGTACTGGACATATATAATCATGCCATCAACATATACCAAGGGGGCTTCCTTGGTGGCTTGGTAGGAAAGAATCCATCTGCCATCATGGGAGACATGGGTTTGATCCTTGGTCCAGAAATACCTCAAACGCTGCAAAGCAACTAAGCCTGTGCCCCATGACTATTGACCTATGTGCTAAAGCCTAGGAAGCAAAACTACTGAACCCATGCATGTCAGCTACTGGAGTCTGTGCACCCTAGAGCCTGTGCTGCACACCAAAAGGAGCCACACAGTGAAAAGCACACACACTGCAACTGGAGAGGAGCCCCCAGTTGCCACGGCTAGAGAGGAGCCCAAGCAGCAAGGCAAGGAAGACCCAGGAGAGCCAGAAACAAATAAATAAGATAAATTATTTGAAAACTAATTTTAAAAGGGGACAACAGAAAATGAGATGGTTGGATGGCATCACCGACTCAATGGACATGAGTTTGGGCAAACACCAGGAGACGGTGAAGGACAGGGAAGGCTGGAATGCTGCAGGTCATGGGGTCACGAGATGTCAGACACGACTGACTGAACAATTTTTAAAAATACATACCAAAAATCTAACCCATAACACAGATAGAACTGGACCCGCACCACGTTTACATTATAGGATAGGAGAAATATATTATTGGTCCTCGTGCTAGGTTTCCAAGGCACAAGCCCGTGTTCTTAAAGTCGTGGCCCGTGCCACGAGTTCCCCTAGGAGCAGCAATGCTTGGTTCCCTCACTATCTGTGTAAAGGCCGAAGCTTTACCTAAAATACTTTTTCAGCCCTGGAGAAAATGCTTAGGAAATCAGCAACTAATCATCCTAATAGTTTAGATCATGTTATTGTATTCAATTACTTTCTTACAGAGACATTCCCAAAGAATCCCCTGAGCGTTCACCATTTGAACCTACCTATTGGAGAAAGGTTAAGAGGTCCTTTAACCCTAATAAAATAAATGGTAAACTCCAAGTAGACAACAGTGGAAGAAAATGTATCACATGTAAGGAAGATATCCTCTAGAGAAAAAAAGAAGAAGAAACCAGTGCAAAGACTTGAGAAACTGAGGAGCTCTGTATAATAGATCACCGTATTTATTGGCCTGGCATCCCATCCTCTGGAGAGACCCCTTTCGCAGTCTAAGTGGACCTGAGGGTGGTCAATTACAAGACACCCCTTCCTTGTATCTCAGTCACATCATCATGGGTTTGAAATGCAGTCTCTTCAGTCAGAATTTCTACCCCCACCTAACCCACAACAATGACTGGGCATGCAACAAGGTCAGATAATTAGATTCTTACCTGGACTTCTCTGGTAGAGCCAATAAGAAAGAATATGTCTTGCCTTGACGATTGTAGTTATAGGAAGAAATCATGTTGGAGCCTCCAGCACTTATCTTCCTGGACTAAAAAGAGTAAAGGAAAACACTGGCTAGGTGTTTTCACTCACCTAGAGCCAGACATCTTGGAATGCAAAGTCACGTGAGCCACAAAGCTAATGGAGGTGATAGAAATCCAGTTGAGCTGTTTCAAATCCTAAAAGATGATGCTGCGAAAGTGCTGCACTCTATATACCAGCAAATTTGGAAAACTCAGCAGTGGCCACAGGACTGGAAAAGGTGAATTTTTATTCCAATCTGAAAGAAAGGCAATGCCAAAGAATGTTCAAACTATTGCACAATTACACTCATCTCATGCTAGTAGAGTAATGCTCAAAATTCTCCAAGCTAAACTTCAAGAGTATGTGAACTGAGAAATTGTAGCTGTGGAAGCTGGATTTAGAAAAGGCAGAGGAACTGGAGATCAAATTGCCAACATCCGTTGGATCAAAGAAAAAGAAAAGAGTTTCAGGAAAACATTTACTTCTGCTTTATTGACTATATCAAAGCCTTTGACTATGTGGATCAAAACAAACTGTGGAAAATTCTTCAAGAGATGGGGATACCAGACCACCTTACCTGATTCCTGAGAAATCTGGATGCAGGTAAAGAAGCAACATTTAGAACCAGACATTGAACACCAGAGTGGTCCCAAATTGAGAAAGGGGCATGTCAAGGCTGTATATTGTCACCCTGCTTATTTAACTTCTGTGAAGAATACATCATATGAAATGCTGGGCTGGATGAAACACAAGCTGGAATCAAGATTGCAGAGAAATATCAATAACCTCAGATATGAAGATGACACCACCCTTATGGCAGAAAGCAAAGAGGAACTAAAGAGCCTCTTGAGGAAAGTGAAAAAGGAAAATGAAAAAGCTAGATTAAAACTCAACATTCAAAAAACAAAGATCATGGCATCTGGTCCCATCAATTCATGGCAAATAGATAAGTGACCGACTATTTTCTTGGGTGCCAACATCACTGCAGATGGTGACTGCACCCATGAAATTAAGAGATGCTTGCTCCTTGGAAAGAAAAGCTATGACCAACCTAGACAGTGTATTAAAAAGCAGAGACATTACTTTGGCAATAAAGGTCCATCTAGTTAAATCTATGGTTTTTCCAGTAGTCATGTATGGATGTGAGAGTTGGACCATAAAGAAAGCTGAATGCTGAAGAATTGATCCTTTTGAACTGTGATGTTGGAAAAGACTCTTGAGAGTCCCTTGGACTGCAAGGAGATCCAACCAGTCCATCCTAAAGGAAATCAGTGTTGAATATTCACTGGAAGGACTGATGTTGAAGTTGAAACTCCAATACTTTGTCCACTCCAATACTTTGTCCACTTTGTTATGTGAATAACTGACTCATTGGGAAAGACCCTTTTGCTGGGAAAGATTGAAGGCAGGAAAGGGGATGACCAAGGATGAGATGGTTGGATGGCATCACTGACTTGATGGCCATGATTTTGTGCAAGTTCCAGGATTTGGTGATGGACAAAGAGGCCTGGCATGCTGCAGTCCATGGGGTCGCAAAGAGTCAGAGAAGACTGAATGAACTGAAACCTGGTGTCTGGAGCTCTGTCTAAACAGATTCAGTCCAGAAGATAAGAGCTATCTTTTTCTTTCAAAATTATAATTAGTTTAAATATAAGAGCATCTCTTTATTAAGTGTAGAGTTTCTACAGGGAGCTTCAGAAATCCACTAGTTAAATGAAAAATAGAAATTTCGGTAAGCAAAATAATTTAACACAAGAAAAAATTGGCACAAAATTTAAATGCATGAATGATTACCTTTTTTGACTTGATTTTTGGCTCTTACCTTAGATTAACAGCCTGAATTTCAAGAATTAAGGTGTTAACTTGTAGTAATTAATGTTTTGCATGCTTATAAGTTCAGACTCAGAGAATCTGAATAGAAAAATAAGAATTTTCTGGGAAAACAGAAAATAATTTTTGTTAGGATAAAATGGCAAAACTGTACAATTTAGAAGGGTGTTAGGGAAGATAATAGAAATAAATAAAATATGAATACTCTTCGGAGTAAGCAAAGATGATTACAAACAAGTACTATTACTTAGGAATTAGGCTAGATGATAAATCTTTCAAGAAGAGATGCAATTGAGCTTCAGATCAAAACAAAGCAAAGTTTCATGAGCAGAAAAGTTTGGAATGGGGGTTTTGATGGACTGTTAAAAGGAAAAGGTGAAAGTGGCAGATTTAAGGAATGAGTTTCTTTCTTTTAGCATTGGCCCCAGCCTTCTTTTTCATTGTGATTAGAAATCTAATATGGTCAAAATCCTTACTCAGTTTAACTCCTGGGTCAGGCTCTTCAGCCAACTCTATAAAAATCTTCCAATTATGTTAGTGTTGTCCTCGGAGCCCTGCCTCAGCTTAGCTGTGTGCATGGCGGTGCATAAACTCCTCTCTCCAGCTTCAGCCGAATGTATTTAACTCTTCTCTGTAGCATAAAGGATCGCTTTGTGTAAAACCAAAGAATGAATCTGGTATTTTGTCTTTCAAATAGAAATCAAATATAAAAATACAAGATTAATAAAATATGCATATTTGTCAAAATATATTGATTATATTACAAGTGTATTTTTAATATTATAATTAAAAAAATCTTTTCTTTGTTGTAATAAAGTTCAGACATTATTTAGTAGAACAATTGCATATTTTAGATCATCATATTTTCAACTGACTTGGGAAAGATGCTATGATTAAAATGTATGTCTATTGAAAGAGTATCAAAAGAAGCCTCTCTGATGTAGCTGGTACATTGTTAAAAATTGTAAGTATTTCATGGGCTCCTAAATAATATAAATCAGACATTCCTGTAATCACTAAAATTATACATCTAGTTCAACTCAATCATTTAAGACCTAAAGAATAAATAAATTACTTAAACATGATCATATAGATCCTGAGTGAATCAGTGGGGCCCACATCTTCTAGTGCTTAAAAACCATTCCAAAATAAAGTCTACATTAACTATATAGATATGCTTGGTTATTTTCTAGAATCAAGCTGGCCATTTAGCTTAAAAGTTACTTTTATTTCATTAAATTTATCTTTACTAATAGAGTGTTTTATCTAAATTCAGATCTGATGATTATGAAGTGAAACAATAGAATCAAACCTTAGATGAGTTCCTGAAATGTTATCAATAGCTCTTAATCTTTGATTGCACTCAGCTAAGTTGAATACATACAAAGTCAAAGTTACCTTTTCTAGAATTTTACCATCAGAGAAATATTATTTTTGTGAGGTATTAGACTATTCTCCAAAAATGGAAATGTTTTGGGGAGCTAAACTTATCTTTTTCTTTTGGAAAAAAGAGGTCTGAAAGAGTGATGTGGCCAGTAGGAATGGGTGATTGTAGATTATTGAAAATTATTGAGCTATGGCAGATTTGGATTGGTAGCAAAAGGTAGTCAGTCACAGAATAGATGGAGGAATTTGGGACATGAGGAAAGAATATCAGGAAGAGGAGAGGCACAGCTCTATAGAAATGTCCTTAATCACCTCAGTCTAATACACTGTTGTTGTTTAGTCACTAAATCATGTCCAACTCTTTGTAACCCCATGAAGTACAGCATGCCAGTCTTTCCTGTCCTTCACTATCTCCCAGAGTTGGCTCAAACTCATGTCCATTGATTTAGAGAGGCCATCCAACCATCTCATATTCTGTCACCCTCTTCTCCTCCTGCCCTCAGTCTTTCCCAGCATCAGGGTCTTTTCCAAAGAATCAACTCTTTGCATCAGGTGGCCAAAGTATTGGAGCTTCAGCATCAGTCTTTCCAATAAATATTCAGGGTTGATTTCCTTTAGGATGAACTGGTTGGATCTCCTTGCAGTCCAAGGGACTCTTAAGAGTCTTCTCCAGCATCACAATTCAAAAGCATCAATTCCTTAGCACTCAACCTTATTTATGGTCAAACTCTCACATCAATACATGACTACTGGAAAAGTCATAGCTTTAACTTTACAGATCTTTGTTGGCAAAGTAATGTCTCTGCTTTTTAATATACTGTCTAGGTTGATTATAGCTTTTCTCCCAAGGAGCAAGAATCTTTTAATTTCCTACGTTCAGTCACCATCTGCAGTGATTTTGGAGCCCAAGAAAATAATCTGTCACTGTTTCCATTTATTCCCCATCTATTTTATTATGAAGTGATGGGACCAGATGCCATAATCTTAGTTTTTTGGAAGCAGAGTTAAGTCAGCTTTTTCACATTATTAAGTATTTATATTATTAGATATTTATACTCAATATTCCTTCTAAGCCACACTAGTGAATAGTTATCCAACACGAAAACATTCCATGTTATACTAATGTCCCTAGGTTTAGTATCAGCTGTGGCAAAGCCCTTGAGGGCTGAATAGAAAAACATCTTCAAGAGGTCAGGCCAGGTCTTGAGAACTTGAGAAGAGGCTACTTCAGGGAATTCAGTGAGGGGTCAAGGCAGCTTACCTCATCCCACCTACCTCTGGTAGGTTAAGGGGAAACTGGTATGGCAGATGGTGCTGTAATCCTTTTCCCTCTGAAACCCAGTCTCACAAGAATCAGCGTCTTGAGGTTCACATGAGACTATCTTCATCTCTGCTCAATGAAGAACAGAAAGAGAGATATAAGGCACACTTCTCTCTCTCCCCAGTGTGCTTCTTTCAGGCTGCCCACAGTTCCTTCAGTTTCCTCTAAATGCACCAAGCTCTCATCTTCCTCAGGACCTTGAACCCACTGGTTCTCCTTGCCAGGGTCCAGCCCCGGTGGATCCAGGGTGATTCGAAGGTGGAGATGGAGTCGGTGTCCTTGGAATAATACATATTTAGTTACAGATATATAGAGAGATTAGAAACGGATAGTGTAGTAGGAAAATTAGTGGAGAAAAAGAGGCTGAATAACTTGGGTTACAGGGAATAGCATCCATTCTCCAGATGGGAATTCAGCCAGAAAAACGGGGAGCAAGAAAGAACGACATGAGGGAGTCAGTCTTTCCAGGAACTGATCCCATTTCTTTATTTTTCAGGTTTTCTTATATACCTTTTGTTACATATAGGGATGAATACAGAGTCACGTGGGGGTCAGCAGTCTTGACCTTTATCAAAATCAGGTGCTTTACATTAAAAAAGGTCTTAGGGGTTTTACATCATCTTCAAGCCATTTCTGCCTGCTGACATTTACAACCCTTTCTTTCTGATAACCAAAAATCTTATTTTTTCCAAGGATGTTTTTTCTTAAACCAGGCACCACCATCCAAATAAAGTTGCATTCCTATAGGGTGAGGGTGTAGTGAGTTACAATCAAGAAAGGAATTTATTTAACCCAAGGTTAACATGATTAATCTTAAAGGTTAATTCTTATTTCTCCTATATGCTTAAAGGTTAATGCTTATTTCTCCTATATGCTAGTTATATTCATTATAAGGGCAAGGAATATGGAGATTTAGAAGCAAACATCAGTCCAACAAATGAAAACCTTTCACCAATGTTCCCTTTACGACCTATTTAGTCTTAAGATAGTGATAAAGTTACATTTTTACATAGCAAGGACACAGTGATTTATAACAAAGTACAGTGATCTATAACAAAAGAGAAAATTCATTAACTCAAAAAGTCTAGTATTGCTAACATCAAAAATTACTATATTTCCTTTTCTATATTCCAAATACATTGATTAATATATTCCCAGGTGCCTAAGGATATGGAGGCCTGGCAGCAATCATTGACTCAACAGAGAAGAAAAAGCCCTATGCTAATTAAGACTTTCAAAATCCTCCAAACCGTTCTGTGCTGTTTATGGTTGAAAGGTAGCAAACAATCATGTGCATAGTGGCAGGAGTATGGATAATCCTGTCACACAAGCTAGTCTGTCAGCAGAGAGGTTTGACCTGAGACACCCTTGTCCCACCTAGGGCAGGGAATTAGCAGCAATTATTGACACAACAAATGAAAAACCCTTTACCAATATAATTTCTAACCAACCCACTATGCCTTTAGTAAAACAATCACATGCAGCCTGATGAACCTATACAGGCAGGCTAGATAACCTTCAGAGGACTCTAGTCATGCCCAGGAATTTTTAGTGCCTTGGAGTTGCACGTTTACTCCTTCTCCGAGAGAAATGTTTATGGGGGAGAGCTCCCTATAAAGTAGTCTGGTTTTGGGGTAGATGCTCGGGAATGGGGGTTCCCTGAGGCTTGATCACGCCTTTGTGTATGCCAAGCTTCCTTCCTCATGACCTTTGCCATGGGCAGAGTTCCTCACGCTGGCTCCCAGCATCTCCTGGTAAATTACTCCTTCTCCAAACCCTTGCATGACTGCCTTTTTTGAAACTGAAAGATAATTTTCCCTGACTACCCTATTATAGAAAATGTTTTCTCTCATTTTCTTCCTCTGCCCTCTTTTAATTATTGAAATGTCTTAAAGGAAGTAAATCCAGGCTCTAATCATTTACTTGCCTTTTCTCACCAGAATGTAAGCTGCCTGTATGCAGACTATGCCTTATTTACTATTGTCTCTATCTTAGCTACCGCAGGATTGAATTTCTTAAAGCGAGAACACTGTACTAGTTTTAGTGCGAGTTAAGTGATTTTCTCAGCTCTGTGAAGGGCTGGGAAGGGCTGGGATGCCACTACGCTATGGAATGGAAAGTGGAGAGGTTTGCAGACTTGCCTTGACAGAAGGTCAGCTGGCAAGTCCCTTCTGGTGTGAGGTGGAGGGGGCAGCAGAGAGGGCTGCAGCAGGGACTTCTCTGGTGGTCCAGTGGATAAGACTCCCCACTCTCAACCCAGGTGGTCTGACTAAGATCCCTGGCCAGGGAACTAGATCCCATATGCTGCTTTGAAGATCCCACACATCACAACTAAGATCCAGTGCAGCTAAATAAAAATAACTTTAAAAGGAGGGGGGAACTGCAGCAGGAGAAATCAGCATTTCCCTCTGCCACCCCCACCCCCGCCACCCCTAGGAAAGACCATGATCCAATAGTAACACAAGCCCTTTGGTGAGGCTCCAGAATTTTGCATTGTATGAGGGCAAAGATTTTCATCTGAAAAACTGAAGGAAAGGTGGTTTGCTCAGCTGTTACCTATTGATTATTTTGTCCATAAAAAGAAAAAAGAAAAAAGCAGCCTTGTATAGCCTGTGTGAAACCTGAAGTTGAAGAATTGCCATCTCAAGACTGAAATCCCCTTGAAGGAAAGAATTCTGCCTATTTATCTGTAGCTTAAAGCCCTAGACAAAAAGAAAAAAGTGATCCATCATTAAAAAAAATACTATTCCTAAATATTTTTGATAATACAAAATTAAATAGTAACTGCTCCCTCCAGCATGAGCTTGCTGCGAAGAATACTTCCAATAGCTGGAGTAATAACCTGAGGGAGAAAGTGTTGGTTAAGCCTAGTTAAAGCTGACATGACTATTCCTAAGGTGATAGCAGTTCTAGCTTCCTATTTTTCTTTTCCTTCTATTTCCCTGACATCGGAAATGAATGATCCTGGGAAACAAAGGTGGGAACAGGGCAGAAAACAGTTCACCAAGGGCTTCTTGTGTAACAAACCCAGATCTACATGCCTTTCGTCCAGTATGTTTGCAAGAATTACATGAAATAGTCTGCTGCTGCTGCTGCTGCTGTTGCTGCTGCTGCTAAGTCATTTTAGTCATGTCCGACTCTGTGCGACCCCATAGACGGCAGCCCACTAGGCTCCTTTGTCCCTGGGATTCTCCAGGCAAGAACACTCGAGTGGGTTGCCATTTCTTTCTCCAGTGCATGAAAGTGAAAATGAAGTCGCTTAGTTGTGCCCAACTCTTCGCAACCGCATGGACTGCAGCCTACCAGGCTCCTCTGTCTATGGGATTTTCCAGGCAAGAGTACTGAAGTGGGGTGCCATTGCCTTCTCCACATGAAATAGTCTACAATGCTGTTACTTTTACTGTTAGGTCAAGGATTTCATTGAGATACAGAGTGCTTCTGTAACTCACTTATAGTCACAAAACTAGTAAGTGGTAAGGCTGAAATTTGAAATGAAGTCAAGTTGTTGGAATTAGAAACAAGTTCCATTTCCATTACAAGGCACTTAAAGTAAAATACTCTGAGAAACTGATGAAATCTAGTAGCATCTACTAGAAATGAATTCTACTACTCATGCTAGTAGCACCCCAGGGCCTCCTTTCAAAATGGCTTCCCTTCTAAAAAGGAAGGGCAGGTTTAAAAGAGCGGTACTTGGACTGAGAAGGGTGCTCCAATAGCAGACTCTCAGGCAGAGTAGAAAGACACAATTCACATCCCAGTGAGAGAAAGCCAGAGAATAAACAAACAAAAACCAAACAAAAAAAGCAATGGAACATGGAATTATTTCCTTTAAAGTATTTAAACAATTAAATGGGGGCAGAGAAAGAAAATAAAGAGAAAATGTTTTCTAAATAGGTCCATAGAGAAAATAATATCTCTACTGTAAGAGTTTGGGGGAGGAGAATCCTTTTGTGCTTATAAAGTAGCAGTCATATGATTTTCACATGAACCAGCCCTCAAGTTTCATCATTTCTCTTCAAGAACTCTTATTTTGCTTCTTATTTCCTTTGTTCATCCTGTATTTCCAATACACAGTGGGTTTTGCAGCACTCAAGAAATGTTAGTCCAGTTTCTTGAAATGCTATTAAATAGCGCCGGTTTGCTTTTTTTTTCTGCCAATACAAACCTTGACTAAAGCTCCAAGTTTGTTTTGACCATGTGACTGCCAGTATTAAGCATGCCAGATGCCCAATCTTTGTTGTTTCCTCTTTAAGGATCAGAGTGACAAACCAACAGTTAATCCAGGTTGGCAAAGCCCGGGTCAAGGTGTTTTGTTTGAAACTCAACTGGGTCACAAAATAATGTTGTAAGTCAAACTGAGTTTCTAAAAAGGTCAGGACACAAAGATAGAGCTATACTCTTTTAAATTCAGCTATGAAAAGCATCTCTTGGGAGTCACTCCAGAGCATTACTATAAACTTAACAATGTATCATATCTTATTATAAGTGACAGACCTACAATTTAAATATTTCCACTTGCACATTTGTTATCCTGTCATTTCCACAAGGGCCCGCTGAGACAAGTGTTTCCATACTCTTTAAATAAGTAAATTAACTGAGGAAAATCAAAATGAAGTCACAACTAGGTTCCAAAACTAGAACAAATATGACTTTACATTCCCAGGAACAGGGGAGAACAGTGATAGAGGAGAGAGATGTTGGAATTAGAGCTGTGTTTGAATATTCCTCTATTAATTATTAAACAGTGGGCAAATTCCTTAACTACTTTATGCTTTGGTTAAAATAGGAGTAATAGTTGTACCTATTTTAAAGGATTATGAGAGGATTAAAAATATGATATATGGAGTTTCCATTATTATTACTAGTTTGTCTCCAGGTTTATCATTCTTTACAGTTTCCTTCAGCTGCAACTAAATGGTCATGCCACAGGAAGCAATTTCTGTCCAGTCACTGACAAGGGAATATCTCACCAGTTCCCAGAGTGCCTGGTGCAGACATCTTTATTGTTACCACAAAAACACTGACAAAAAACAGCACTATTTTTCTCCAAAATTATATCTCAAAACGAAAATGGTGTTTGGGTTCTGTCTTTAAGCTTAGATGGGTGTGAACACAACCTCCAGTACTGATACCTGTAAAAGTGAAGTTTTCAATTTATACTACCTGCGAAGAAATGTATATGCCTTAAGCATGCAAGGCTGCCTATATGGTTCCTTTATGGGTCTTCCTTCTCATTGTCCAGTCACTAAGTTGTGTCTCACTCTTTGCAACCCCATGGACTGCAACACACCAGGCTTTCCAGTTCTTCACTATCTCCTGGAGCTTGCTCCAACTCATGTCCATTGAGGTGGTGATACCATCCAGTCATCTCAGCCTCTGCTGCCCACTTCAATGCCTTCAATCTTCCCCAGCATCAGGGTTTTTCCCAATGAGTTGGTTCTTCGCATCAGGTGGCCAAAGTATTAGCTTTAGCATCAGTCCTTCCAATGAATATTCAGGGTTGATTTCCTTTAGGATTGACTGGTTTAATCTCATTGTTATCCAAGGGACTCTTAAGAGTGTTCTCCAGAACCACAATGCAAAAGCATCCATTATGATTCCTACAAAAGACTAAATCCCCGTCACAGGTCCCTGTGTGCACAGAAAACAAAATTAGTTTTTTTAAGTAGAGTTGCCATGAGACATGATAAACCATGGTCATGGGGATTGGGGAAAGCAAGAGCTAGATCGAAAGCAGTGTCCAGAGCAAGTTGTGGGACTGGAAAAGCAGGGACTTGTGAAAGTTCCCCAAGGCAGCCCTGAAAAGTGAAGAGAGAGACATTGTGGTTCACCTGCACCAAGACCAGGGATGGAGGGCTGGGAGGTTGAAATATCTGGGTGGGGGCAGAGTCAAGACCTGATCGTTGAGCTGATACCTGTGCAAAAGCAGATAGCTGAGTTTTATGCTATGCCCTGCTGCTGTCTCAAATATGATTCTCATACAGAGAAGTCCCAGGGTAGGAAGACTTCAAGGACTCTGTGTGGGCTGCTTCCAAACCCAGGAGGAATGCGGCAGACTTGCCAAAAGATGAGTTGCCCCTGCCTGAAAGCAAAGGAAAACAGTTCTTTTTATTCTTTCCGTTTCCCATAGCAAAATGAAAGTACACTCAAGGCCATGGAGACCTGTTCTGCAGGACGACATGACCTTTCATACTCAAGCCTGGGCCAGGAAATAAGGCAGAGTCTGCCACTTAAGCTATATATCCATTTGGGAAAATATTTTCCATTCAGGTTTCTAGAAAATGCCATGTTGCACACTGTATTTTTTTTTTTAAAACTTCTCCTTGTTTAAGATTTGGGTAATGCAAGCATTTGGCTATATGATAAAGAGATTTTTAAAGGAAAAAAATTAAGAGTGTTTCTTTGTTCAATGATTTATCCTATTCTTCAATCACGTGTCAGTAAACGTGCAAAATTGATCTTTATTTTTAAGCAAAACTTTACAAAACATTATTCACATACTGATGAAGCAATGTTATTGCCAAAGTTGTGAACTATACTGAAATAGTTGAATTGCTAATGGACATCTCTCCCACACTGGGTGCAGGAGTTATATCTAAGGGCACTGGTAGAGAAGCATGATTTCTGCATGTGTTGTTGATACAGCAACTGAAGTGGACATCTGAGAAAAGATTCAGCGAGTGGAAACTAGAAACATTAAAACATGAAAAACATCACTAAAGCAGCTGAAAATGCTGACAGCAAACCCAAAATGACTTTGTTGCCAGTTTTTGCTAAATTACTCCTCTTTCTAAAGACATGCTGTATTAATCAGCATTCAGATTCAATAAGTGCTTTGCAAGGCCAAAACTGGCCAAGAAAAGTATGTCAGACATGCTTACATATTACATCACGTGATTTCTACCACAAACCCCTAGAGTAGGCTTTATTTCTATTGTAATTCAACTGAAGATTGCATTTGCTCTGTCGCTTTGAAGTCATGTAATCTCGTACAAGGCAACTGACCTGTCTTAGACAGGATTTTGTTTTGTTTTCCTTAGCTGCTTTGTACCATAAAATCCCAGGCAGACATAATCAGTGGTTCTCTATCTGGGGTGATTTTTACCTCATGAGGGACGTTTGACAGTGTCTGAAGACATTTTTGACTGCTACCATGAGAGAGCTACTGGCATCTAGTGAATAAGGCCAAGGGTGGTGCTGGAAAGCCTCTACTGGAACAGGGAAGCCCCCACAGCAAAGCACTACCCAGGACCAAAAGTCTACAGTTCTGAGACTGAGAAATCCTAGACAAAAAAAAGAAATTGGGGAGGCTAAGTCACGAAAGAGTAAGTCTTGCATTGTCAGTAGTTCATGGTAAGAAGAACAAAAGCCTTTTTAAAATGCATCTTTCTCTCAGCCCATCCATTTTTTGACAGTCCAAACTTGTTTCTTGGCAGGAACAGTGAACACAGAGTTTCATTTATTCAATATTTATTAAACATTGATTGTGTGCTAAATATTATCCAGGAGGACATAAAAAAATAAGGAACCCATTATTGCTGATCACAGGAAGTTCAAACTCAACCGAAAGGAGGCTGACTAAAAATTCAATTATGTTTATGTAATGTAAGTGCTGTACTAAAGGAAGGGAAGTCAAGGAACCCTGTCTGGGGTAAGCGGAAAAGGCTTTCAGTTATGAAATTTTTTTTTTAAAAAAAGCATTTTGAATATTTAGGAATTTTGACTCCAAGTTGAGACATTGTATGCTGGCTGAGTCTCAGTCTATTGAATTTTTAATGTGTTTAGTCATTATGTACTTGCTAATATGCTTTTAAAACCCTAGGTTTCACTTCAAATTCATTCATATGGGCTTATGCTTTTATCAAGTATGAACAAACTAAAAGTTGTACTCTAGTATCTTTGTGAATGGGGTCATAAGTTAATAGTCTTTCTCTGTGGAAAATGGCCACTCCAATGCCAACCTGTGCTCTTCAATTCTTAGAATTTTGATAATGTATTCACTGCAGCCATTTTTAATAAAAAGCAGGAATTATAGTGTGTTTATTAAATTTTTTTATTTCTTTAGCGATTTTTACATCTGCTGCTGCTGCTGCTGCTAAGTTACTTCAGTCATGTCTGACTCTGTGCAACTGCATAGATGGTAGCCCACCAGGCTCCCCCATCCCTGGGATTCTCCAGGCAAGAACACTGGAGTGGGTTGCCATTTTCTTCTCCATTTCGTGGAAGTGAAGTCACTCAGTCATGTCCAACTCTGAGCGACCCCATGGACTGTAGCCCACCAGGCTCCTCCATCCATGTGATTCTCCAGGCAAGAGTACTGGAGTGGGCTGCCATTTCCTTCTCCGAATTTTTACATCTAGATACTTTTTTTTTTTACTAAGTAGCAACACCCAGAAAATAGATCAGCATCTCTTAAGAGCTATTTGAGAGTAAATATGTGTTGAGTGAAACAATGAACAGGTCACAGAATACCTATTACGTGACAGATGCTACGCTAGGTTTGGGGGCTAGGAAGATAATCAAGGGAAAGAGACAAGTGAAAGGATAAATATGATCAGTTTGCTGTGCAATCCCTTCCCTTCATCCACTCAATCACAATCATGCTGATTCTGTTCAATACTTTGAAACTACCCACATCTCTTTAACTTCACTGCCACTACCCCAGTGAGAGCCACCAACATCCTTTAGCGTCCTGTAATAGTTTTTTAACAGCATTCTCTCTGGCCTCAGAATAAGAGATGATCTGGATGGAGACTGGGAATGATCTTTTTAAAGTGCAACTCAAATCACTTCACTTCTCTGCTTGAAACTCTTCAGTGATTATGTAGGCCTTTTGTGAGGAATGGACTCTTAGAAAACCTAAACAGATCAATGCTGTGCAAGAAATCAAAATGTTATTAAAGTAACATGAGATAAAGAATTTATATTTCCTTATGAATTTATCCATCTCATTTATTTATTTCTGTTGTCATATTTTTCAAAGTATTCAATAATTTCTGATAGAATACATTTTTTTTCCTTTAACTTTTCAACTTCTTGTCTTTGAGTATTCTTATTTTTCTTAGGATAGCTACTGTCTTTTTATTGTGTTTTATTGTGTACCTTCAAAACACATCATACATGTTTTAATGATCTTATTGTTTTCCTCTTCTCTTTTTTTAATTTAATTTTTAATTAAAATATGTTGCTGTTGTCATTCAGTTGCCAAGTCATGTCCAACTCTAGCCTGCTATGCTATGGGATTCTCCAGGGAAAAATATAGGTGTGGGTTGCCAATTCCTCCTCCAGAGTATCTTCCTGACCCAGGGGTCAAACCTGGGTCTCCTGCATTGCAGGAAGATTCTTTTCCATCTGAGCCACCAGGAAAGACTTCTTATAGGATATTAGCAAAATTTCCTGTGCTGTACAATATATCATTTTAGATTATTTATTTGTATATAGTAGTTTGTGCCTTTTAATCTCCTACCCCATCTTTCCTTTCCCACCCATCACTCCTACCTCCCTCCCCCTCCCACCACTAGTTCCCACTAGTTTTTTCTCTATCTCTGAATCTGTTTCTGTCATTCATTGTTTACTTTTTAGATCCCATGGACAAATGATAACATACAGAATCCACGTGTTCTTTATCCATTCATTGGCTGATTGACACCTAGGTTGCTTTTATATGATGGCAATTGTAAATGATTCTGCTACTAACATTGGGTTGCAACTATCTTTTTGAATTGTTCTTTTCATTTTCCTCAACTATATACCCAGGAGTAGAATTGCTGGATCATATGGCAATTCTGTTTTTAGCTTTGGTGGAAACTAGACACTGTTTTACATGGTGACTCCACCAATTTACATCCCCACAGGAATGAAAAGGGTTCCCTTTCATCCACATCTTCAGCAACACTTATTTGTGTGTGTTTTTTTTAATGATAATCATTATGTGACTATATCATTCTGTGATAGTGCAAGGTCATACCTTATTGTGGGTTTTTTTTTTTTTTTTGCATGTCTATAATGATTAGAGAGGTTGAGAATCTTTTTAGGGACCTGCTGGCTGTCTATCTTCCTTGGAGAAATGCCTATTCAAGTCTTCTATTTTTAATTAGGTTGTTTTGTTTTTCAATACTGAGTTGTATGAACTGTTCATATATTTTGGATATTAACCCCTTATCAGTCCTATATCTTTTATAACCCCTTATAACTCCTATATTTTTTGAGAATGCTTTCTCCTTTCCAGTCTTTCTATTTTGCTAATGGTTTCCTTCACTGTACAAATCTTTTAAATTTAACTAAGCCTCATTGTTTATTTTTGCTTTTTTTCTTTTGTCCTAGGAGACAGATCTAAAAATATATTGCTATGATTTATGTAAGTTTTCTGTTTTCTTCCAGGAATTTTATGGTTTCCAATCTAACATTTAGGACTTTAATACATTTTGAGTTTATCTTTGTATATGATATGAGAAAATAGTCTAATTTCATTCTTTTATATGTAGCTGTCCAGTTCTCCCAGCACCACTTATGAAGAGCCTGTCTTTACTCCATTGTATATTTTTATATCCTTTGTCACTGTTCAATTGACCATATGTGTATGGGTTTATTCCTGGGCTCTCTCTTCTGTTCCACTGATCTATGTGTCTGTTTTTGTGCCAAAACATACTCTTTTGGTATGTGTAGCTTTGTAGTATGGTCTGAAGTCAGGGACCAAGATACCTCCAGCTTTGTTCTTTTTCCTCAAGATTTCTATGACATTCCAGGTCTTTTACCAAGTTTAGAATTACTTGTTATAGTTCTGTGAAAAAAATGTGATAGATATTTTGATAGGGATTTCAATGCATCTATAGATTACTCTGAGTAGTATGTACATTTAAAAAATATTAACTCTTCCCATACATGAACATAGGATATCTTTCCATTTCTTTGTGTTATCTTCAATTTCCTATCACTGTCTTAAAAGTTTTTAGGGTATAGGTCTTTCACTTCTGTGTGAAGTTTATTCCTAGGTGTTTTATTCTTTTTGATCCAATGGGATTGTTTTGATTACCTTCCCTTTTATTTTTTTTAGCAGCATTTTCTTTATTTGTGAAGCTGAGCATAATTTTTTAATATAAATTTATTGTACAGATTTCTGTGTTAATTGCATATTCTGTAACTCTACTGAATTTATTTATTGGTTCTAAGAGTTTTTGATGGAGACATTAGGGGTATATGCTCCTAATATATACATATAGTATCATGTCCTCCACAAATAGTGATAGATTTACTTCACTTCCAGTTTGGATTTTATTTCTCTTCTTTATTATGTTAAATGAAAGGGACAATAGTGGACATCCTTGTCTTTTCCATTATTTTAGAGGAAAAGCTTTTAGTTTTTCACCATTGAGTAAGATGTTAGCTGTGGCTTTGTGATGAATGGACTTTATTATGTTGAGATATGTTCTCTCTCACAGACTTTTCTGAGAGTGCTTTTTATCACAAATGAATACCAAATTTTGTCAGCTAATTTTTCTGTTTCTGAGATAATCATGTGACTTTTATGCTTCCTTTACTGATGTGGTATATCATATTGATTAATTTGCAAATATAAGCCATTCTTGTATCTCTAGAATGAATGCAACTAGATGCTTGTGCATGATCCTTTTTATATATTATTAAATTAGATTTGATAATATATTGTTGAAAATTTTTGCCTCTATATTCATCAGAGTTATTGACTTGTAATTTTCTTTATTTTTTGTAGTTATTTGGTATTAGGGTAATGGTGGCCTTGTAGAATGAATTTAGGAGTGTTTTACCCTCTTCAATTTTTTAGAATTTTTTGAAAAGGTCTTTTATATGCTTGGCAGAATTTTCTTGTTAAGCCATCTGTTCCTGGACTTTTGCTTGTTGAGAATTTTTGATTACCAGCTCAATTTCACTATTAACATTTGATCTATTCAGACTGTTTCTTCCTATTGCATCAAAATAATTAAAATTATCCATGTTT
>SJYF01000518.1:368048-392852 GCA_006410515.1 Procapra przewalskii
TTACCTGCTGGATATTCCTCTGTTTCTTCATCTTGGTTATATTGCTATGTTTGGGGTGGCCTTTCTATATTCTGGGAATTTGTGGAATTCTCTTTATCATTGAGCTTCCTCACTATGTGTGGAATTGTATCAGTGGCTTGTCAAAGTTTCTTGATTAGGGAGGCTTGTGTTGTAGTTCTGGTGGGTGGAGCTGGGTTTCTTCTCCCTGGAGTGCTGCGAAGTGTCTAGTAATGGGTTATGAGAGGTCAACGGTTTTGGAGTAATTTGAGCTGCCTGTATATTGAAGCTCAGGGGCATGTTCTTGTGTTGCTGGAGAATTTGTATGGAATGTCTTGCTCTGGAACTTGTTGGCCCTTGGGTGGTGCTCTATTTCAGTGTAGGTATGAAGGCATTTGATGAGCTCCCATTGGATAATGTTCCCTGTATTCAGGAATTCTCTGCTGATCTCAGGATTTGGACTTAAGCCTCCTGATTCTGGTTTTCAGATTTATTTTTACAATAGCCTCATGACTTCTCCATCTATACAGCACTGGTGTTAAACCCTCTAGGTTAAAGATGGTAGGTTTCTCTACCTTGAGGGTCACCCTTAGATGATCACTGAGTTACTTGGAGGAGAGAAGAGGGAGGGGGTTGTTAGAGGTGACTGGAATGGGATGAAGTAGAATCAAAAGAAGAGAGAGCAAGCTAGCCCGTAACCTCTATCTTGTGTGTGCTCCACAGTCTGGACCTCTCAGAGGTGGTCACAGAGTTATACAGGGAGGAGGAGAGGGAGGAAGTAGACAGAGGTGGCCAGGGGGATAAAAGAGGGAGATGAAAAGGAGGGATACAGATCCAGCCAGTAACCAGTTCCCTGAGTGTTCTCAACCTTCTGGAACACACAAAGATTCATAGAGTTGGGTAGAGAAGAGGAAGGGGAGGGAGGAGACAGAGGCAACCTGGTGGAGAAAAAAGAGCCCAAAGGAGGAGAGAGTGGTCAAGCCAGTAATCTCGCACTCATGTAAAATTGGGTACTGAAGATTAGGTTTTTAAATGTACAAAATTGGCAACAAATACCAAAATGCAAACATTAAAAATCTGGAGAAGAGATTGGGTTTTCAAAAATAAAATATTAAAGAAAAGAAGGAGAGAAAAAAAAAAGCCACCAGAGTCATTAGGTTATAAAATTAATAAATAGAGATATAGAGAACTTAAAAATTTAAGACAGTTTTAAAAAAATGAAAAAGAAAAGCAGTAAAAAAAATTTTAAAAATCTTAAAGAAAAAATTTTGAAAAGTAATAATAGATTATAAAAATAATAAATAGAGATATAGAGGACTTAAAAATTTAAGAAAGTTTAGAAAAAAAGAAGATGAAAAAGAAAAGAAAAAATTTTTTTTCAAAAAAATTTTTAAAAAAATTCTTAAAAAAAATCACGCTTCCACATCAACTCCACCCCCCCCAAAAAAAGAAAAAAAATTTGATCATAAAAGTAGTAAAGGTATATCTGGTGCTTTCTCTGGCATTGTGGGCTGTGTGGGGTTGCTACCAAGGCAGTTCCCTCTGTTGATTTCCTCTGTTCGCTGGTCTCTTCCATGTCTGATTTCTGTCTTGACACAAGGAGGATGGTGATGGACTCTGCACCTGTCCTAGGCTTCATGCACTTCCCCGGTCTAACCCACTCTGGCTCGGCGTTCAGGAAGCCCTCCGAGGAGCAGATTTGGTTGAGCCTGCACTTTGTGCCCTTCACAGGTCCGAGTAGCTAGGGAGTTTGGCGAGCGCAATTGCTGCGATTTCTGGGCTTTCTGTGCTGCTCAGTTTTCTTGGAGTACCGCTGGGGCTCTTTCTCAGGCAGATGATGACTGTCCAGAGCCCCTAGAAGTCTTAATTAGCAAAGAAACCGGCTTGCAATTTGGTAGGTAATATCTCACCTGAGCTGCGATTGCCCTCTTCCAGCCCTTAAGGCTCTGGCTGCCTGTCACCGGAGGGGGAATGGTCTGCAGCCAGCTATTTCCGATCCGTCCTTTGTTCTGTGCGCGGGCCTGTCGGTGTCTTATATTTGAGCGTTTCGTGTGGTAGCTATCCCACAGTCTGGTTTGCTAGTCCAAGATAGTTCGTTCTGGCCCCGCGCAGACACGATTCTGGCCACGTTATGACCCGATTCTCGAGAAAAGCCCTGCACCCTACGTCTCCCGCGTGGCCCAATTCTTAGAAAGCACTCTCGCTGGCGCCTCCCTGGTCAACCCCCACTTGCTAGTGTCGGATGCAGGCATTTGTGCTACTTATCCGCTGGGGGTTTTACTGTTGAACTCTTAATCTATTGGTTTTAATTATTTGTTTATTTTTCCTTCCTGTTATGTTGCCTTCTGTGCTTCCAGGGCTCGCCACAGACTAGGCTGTGAGAATGTTTCCTGGTGTTCAGAAACCTCTCCTTTTAAGAGTCTCTTCCCGGGACGGGATTCCCTTCCTGGGACGGGGCTCCCTCCCTACCTCCTTTGGCTCCCTCCCTACCTCCTTTGTCTCTTTTTTCATCTTTTATATTTATTCCTACCTGTTTTTGGAGCCAATGATCTGCTTTGCTGGATGTCTGATGTCCTCTGCCAGCAATCAGAAGTTGTCTTGTGGAATTTACTCAGCGTTGAAATGTTCTTTTCAAGAAGTAGTGAGGGAGAAAGTGTTCTCTCCGTCCTATTCCTCTGCCATCTTTTCTCCCTCATGGACCCCTAATTCTTAATTAACATTTCCTTCATGAAATCAAATCCCATCTTGACTTCTGCTTCTGAAAGGAAGTGAACTGAAAGTGGGTAGTCTCAGGCACAAGGTAGCATCTGAAATCTTAAATATTTCACAAGCAGTAACTGGAGAAACTCCTCAGTGGAGGGGAACATCACTGCAGGTACAAGATTCAAACTTTGAAAAACATAGCAGTGCAATGTCTGGGACAGAGAACTTTGTCAGTGACTGCTAAACCATATTTATGTCCTGGGCAAAGATAATGAAAAACTGAAGACCTTTAATGCATTTAAAAGCTAAGTGTGAGTGCCAGAGGGCTTCTTTAGTATCTTATGTCCTGCAGTGGGAAAGTTGACACAGTTGAATAGCTGAACAGAGATCTAAATGTTGAAGTTGGAATTCCTAAGATGTAAAAATGGTGAGAATGCTTGGAAAAAGTTGAGAAAACTTGAGACTCTGAAAAATGGAATGAGGGCATTGAGAAGTACACTGATGAGTATGAGAATGTGGGCTCTGTACACACACCTTGGACAATCCTCAGAGTTTGCATCAAGTAGCTACCTTTCTCTAATAAGAGTCAACACTTTCCTCTATACTGAAAGATGCAACAGAGACTTCTGTCCAACAAGGTGAGAGGCACCCCCTCATAAGAGCTTCTCCAACTTTATCTCCTGTATCCCAAACTGATAACCCATTGAAGATATTCTGGGCCTGACAAGAGAAAGAAGAGATTATATACTGAGAGGAGCTGCAAAAACTGGCTACCCTGTATCATTGTTGGATTTTGAGAGTATTTGATCAAAGGTGATGGAATTTAAGAGTGGTCATGCAAGAATTCATTGACTTGGGGGAAATTCTCAAGACACTGAATTTAATACTCACCTTGGCAAGGACCCTAGCTAAGTCACTTCAGTCGTGTCCGACTCTGGGCGACCCCATAGAGGGCAGCCCACCAGGCTCCCCCATCCCTGGGATTCTCCAGGCAAGAACACTGGTGTGGGTTGCCATTTCCTTCTCCAATGCATGAAAGTGAAAAGTGAAAGGGAAGGACCCTAAGAATGAGGCAAATTCACTACTAGGGAGACTATTGGAAACTTGGAGAAATTGATCGCTCAAACTGAGTCCAGTGCAAATGCTTAAGTCCTAGAAGACAGTGGAGGAAGGAATAAAGAAGCTGAGGGATGTGGGCAGGCCAGCAAGGATTTATTTTGTGAGGGCAGAAGGGCCAGCAGAATTCTGTTCTGCAGCAAGATCCAGAGGACACACCATTCATCAAGGTCACCAGTAATGTACTGATGATAAGCACAGCAGTTTAGGGCAGCTCTCCTCTGCAGGCCAGTGCCTACAGTGGGAGAGGCAGTCACAGAACTGACAGAGCTGGGGTTACTAGTATCCATGGGGAAGATGGAACCTTGGGGGATTAGAGGTGAGGCGGCAGTACTTAGCACTTAACTGCCAGAAGCCAGGAGGCCATAATTACCATAATAACTAGCATGCAAAGAGGGCAGCCAGAGGGCCTGATCTTCAGGGAGTTTTGTAGATGGTTAATTGAGCATATCGTTCCCAGGAGCAAAGTGGACAGCAGCCAAAAAGGGAACTATAAAAATTCTACTGCCAGAAAAAGGAAGAATGGAGGAGTGGGAGGCTGGGGACAGTTGCTCCAACACAAAACCACAATTCCGTACTCAATTCCCAGACCCCAGCCAGATTTCAGATGCTGATTGACATAGTTCATCCGGGAAGGGATGATGTCGACATTAAATCCCCTAAAATATGAGCGCTCATGGTCCTTATCATGTCTCCATATAAGTCGTAGTCTGGCCTCCACAGAGACAAGACAGATCCTGGATGTAGACTGCAGTGTGCCACAGCTCAGAGGCCTGGTGAACCTGAGCAGCGACCAAGAGCTGACCAGACAAGACGAGGAGATGGCAGCTAGGGTGGTGGAGACCCAGTGCTCTCCGGGTTGAGTCAGCCTGCTCACCCCCCCTTCTCAGCCCTTCTCCTCATGGGTGCCTGACTGCCCACCTTGCTGACTTCTCCCCACTTTATCCTTGGAGTAAGTCTCTTATGCACAAATCCTGTCTTGAGTCTGCATTTAGAAGGGTCCAAATGAACAGAGGAGCCTTTGGTGTTGATCTAAGAGGGAAAAAAGAAGCCAGAAAATAAGAACCTCCATCAGGGCTTGTTTTCCCTGAGGAATTTTTTTCTCTTGGATATTTTCCTCAGATCTCTGGTAAACAGCCTCAATTAATGACTTGTTTGTCCCCAAGCCACCCTTACACTCTCAGACTAAGAATTCTGTTTCCCAAGCCTACTCCCATCCACAACAGAGCTATAAATTACAACACTTAACTATAGCAGGGCTGGAAGAATGTGAGGCCAGTTCAAGCCTCCCAGGCCAGAGTCTCTCAATTTATGCTCAGGGCTCCCCTTCCAAATTGGCTTTAACTGCTGATCATTAAAGGGCAAGGAAACTTCTGATCTTAGTCTGTGTGGTCCCCCCTTCCTCCCCTCACTTATTTTTCTAGTGTGGCCGGTGGTCCATGAGGGAGCCACAGGCCTGTTCCACATGTGGCCCACCCTAGGCGAATCACTGTGTGGTTCTGTTGAGGATTCAAAATCCACCCGGCCCAAGGCTTTTGTGATCTGACAAGAAGAGCCCCTTTGTGGGGTCTGATGGAAAGATCTAAAGATTCCAACCCTTTGATTGCTGTGCCAATCACCTTTCTTTTGAGCTGAAATTAGTGATCACTTCCACCAAGTACACCATCACTTGTAAGCAAAGAATCACCTGGTCAGTACTGACCGTGTACATCACGGTACTCCCCGAGGCTCCAAAAGCATGAGTTCATACAAATATTTGTCAGTATCCTTCCTCACTCATGGGGAGCTTTGTACCATGACTGTTTGTTGTGTAAGGTGCATGTCACTTTTGCATACCGCTGGACACTCATTGCTTGAGATGCCAGTAATTGTTCTGCCAAAATGGTTTCATGGTCTAAAATTAATTAAACCTGAAAGCCATTAGACTGCAGCAACTCTAACATCACAGTGACCTATGTAAGCCAGCCAAATCTAAGCCAGTAATGACCCCAAGGTTAAGGACTGAAACCTGAGGACTAGTCACAAACAGCCTACAGGGCTTTAAGCCATAGTCAAGCAATAATAATAACAATTATATATATATATATATATATATATATATATATATTGTGAAGTTGCTCAGTCGTGTCCGACTCTTTGCGACCCCGTGGACTGTAGTAACCTACCAGGCTTCTCCGTCCATGGGATTCTCCAGGCAAGAATACTGGAGTGGATTGCCATTTCCTTCTCCAGGAGATCTTCCTGACCCATATATATGGGTCTTCACTTTATAAATCTTTCGTCTAGCTCCTACTAGAGTTCTCCTACCCACTTTAGCATCTTGCTGCCTAACACAAATTGATTTTGCTCAAATATATTCTTTTTCTTAAATTTTTTTAAAATTAGTCTATTTTAATTGGAGGCTAATAACTTACAATATTGTGGTGGTTTTTGCCATACATTGACATGAATCAGCCATGGGTGTACATGTATCCCCCATCCTGAAACCCCTTCCCACTGCTCTCCCCATCCCTTCACTCTGGGTTGTCCCAGTGCTCTGGTCCTGATTGTCCTGTTTCATGCATCCAACTTGGATTGGTCATCTATTTCACATATGGTAATATACATGTTTCAATGCCATTTTCTCAAATCATCACATTCTCATCTTCTCCCACAGGGTCCAAAAATCTTTCTTTATATCTGTGTCTCTTTTGCTGTTAAATAAATTCTTAAAATATTTGATATGCCTCAGTTTATCTTTTAACAATGTTTAAATAAAATACTAAAATGCTGGACTAAAAAAAATGTGTAAAGGAATACAAACAAATGAAAATGTTTTTATTTCAGAATTTCTGAGTCTTTAAAATAACCAAGAAGAAATATTGTGATTCTTCAGGAGGAAATAGAGTAGATAGTACTTGCCAAGATTATTTACCACAAAACCCATGGAGTCCATCCAGACTTCTACAGGGGAACTTTCTACAGGGGAACTTTCAACAAGTAATGCCCCAGAGACTGACACCTGCAAAATGCAAGGTGGTGGGATGAGAAGGATGTCGGATGCCATCCTCTGTCTAATGAGTGAGGTGTTGAGGTTCCAGAATCAACTGGAATAGAGCTGATTTCTGCTCCCCCTCTCTATGGAGCTTCCTGCAGCCAGAGCCCTCAAGACCGGAAACAATTTGATTTTAACATCCTGGCTGCTTCTCTTGCAACATACGGGTCTAACTGTAGTCCCCGCCTTCAACTTTCAGTTCAGTTCAGTCACTCAGTCATATCCGACTCTTGTGACCCCTGCAGCGCACCAGGCTTCCCTGTCCATCACCAACTCCTGGAGTTTGCTTAAACTTGTGTCTATTGAGTCAATGATTCCATCCAACCATCTCATCCTCTGCCATCCCCTTCTCTTCCTGCCTTCAGTCTTTCCTAGCATCAGGGTCTTTTCAAATGAGTCCGTTCTTCTCATCAGGTGGCCAAAGTATTGGAGCTTCAGCTCCAGCATCAGTCCTTCCAATGACTATTCAGGACTGATTACCTTTAGGATTGAGTGGTTGGCTCTCCTTGCAGTCCAGGGGACTCTCAAGAGTCTTCTCCAACACCACAGTTCAAAAGCATCAATTTTTTGGCATTCAGCTTTCTTTATAGTCCAGCTCTCACATCTATTCATGACTCCTGGAAAACCATAACTTTGACTAGATGGACCTTTGTTGGCAAAGTAATGTCTCTTCTTTTTAATATGCTGTTTAGGTTTGTCATAGATTTTGTTCCAAGGAGCAAGCATCTTTTAATTTCATGGCTGCAATCACCATTTGCAGTGATTTTGGAGCCCCCCCCAAAATAAAGTCTGTCACTGTTTCCCCATCTACTTGCCATGAAGTGACGGGACTGGATGCCATGATCTTAGTATTATGAGTGTTGAGATTTAAGCCAACTTTTTCCACTCTCCTCTTTCACTTTCATCAAGAGGCTCTTTAGTTCCTCACTTTCTGCCATAAGGGTGGTGTCATCTGCATATCTGAGGTTATTGATACGTCTCCAGCAATCTTGATTCCAGCTTGTGCTTCACCCAGTGTGGCATTTCTCATGATGTACTCTGCATATAAGTTAAATAAATATGGTGTCAATATGTAGCCTTGATGTATTCCTTTTCTGATTTGGAACTGGTCTGTTATGCCATGTCCGGATCTAACTGTTTCTTCTTGACCTGCATACAGATTCCTCAGGAGGCAGGTAAGGTGGTCTGATATTCTCATCTCTTTAAGAATTTTCCAGAGTTTGTTGTGATCCACACAGTCAAAGGCTTTGGCATAGTCAGTAAAGTGGAAGTAGATGTTTTTCTGGAACTCTCTTGCTTTTTTAATGATCTAATGGATGTTGGCAATTTCTTCTCTGGTTCCTCTGCCTTTTCTAAATCCAACTTGAACATCTGGAAGTTCACAGTTCACATACTGTTGAATTCTGGCTTGGATAATTTTAAGCGTTACTTCACTAGTATGTGAGATGAATGCAATTGTACAGTAGTTTGAACATTCTTTGGCATTGCCTTTCTTTGAGATTGGAATAAAAACTGACCTTTTCCAGTCCTGTGGCTACTGCCAGCCTTCAACGTTAAGTGTTGGCAGATCCAGACTGTAAGGTGTATAGTTAATGGTTTTCATTCCTGTTTCCAAGGTTCAAATGAATCTCATCAGAAGACAAACTCATGGTGGCTGTGGAAAACAGGTCACAATGTGAATTCATTTGGCAGTGAGGGCAAGTGGATTGTGTCCTTGGATATACCTTTGGCAACACTAAAACTTCCAAGATTTTCCTAAATAAAGGGTTCCTACTTAGTGACACACTATAACGGCCAGTTATATCATCCCTCATTTGGGAAGATCCTCTGGAGGAGGAAATGGCAAAACCCCTCCAGTATTCTTTCCTAGAGAATCCCACAGACAGAGGAGCCTGGGGGGCTACAGTCCTTGGGGCTCACAAAGAGTCAGACATGATTGAGCATGCACACACATAACAGCCAGGAGTCCACATTGTCCTTTGGTTTGAAGGCCTCCTAAGCTGTGGTTTGTCCTTAAACCTCTTGTACACCACCGTCCCACGTTTGGAAAACCTCTCCAGGATGCATGTACATGCAGAGGCTTTCTGGTACATGCTGTGGCCTAAAGATAACCTGAGTTAATTCAGAGTGAATCCCTCTGCCAAGTCCTCTCTGGAATTAGGGGCTCATTGCCATAGATGAGCATGACCGACTCAAGTAGAGAAAAGTGCTTAAAGACTTAAGTGCTTGGCTGATAGAGAAAATCCTAGGGTTTGGGAGGAATATCCCTATAGGAACATTTGCTGTTGGCTTTCTGTCGATCATGAGGCTCCATCTGGCCTCAGAGGACTTGTCCACAAATGCAAAGTGACTTGCTGCCGCACAGTGGAATGTTCCAGTTGCTACATGTAATGTCTTCTAAAATCTCCATGAATTTTCTTCATTTAATATGTAGAATTTACTTCAATATTTATGAACTTATCACTTTCATTGAGAATCCAAAGGCATGTATTTATTCTAAGAATGAGATTTTCAAGATACAGACTTGTTTTCCATCCCTACACTGCTTATTTATTCTTCACCAGTGCCCAGAAGTGAATACAGTGACACTCACGTAGTGAGGGGATATCAGGAATTTCCTCTTGTCCATCTTTTTTTTTTTTTCTGGAGATGTGTCAGATGTTGATAATATTCATTCCTATATCAAGACCACAAGACGGAGGCCATCCCAGAGACCCGAGCTCAGATCACAAATCTAAACCTACGTCAGCCTGCACTTAGGGGAAACTCTTGTCAAGGAAACCTAACAGACACCGAATGCAGTCCTCCAACTCAGCTCTAGGTACCTTACCTTTCCCTGGAAAATAGGACCTGCTTTGCCTTGGCTTTGACCTTCCAGCCAGTTATGTCCGACTTCTACGTTGCTATTTCTAAGTCTGTTAAAACTTACTCCATCCCAAATCTCTTGGGCAGAATGCTCCACTGCTACAAGCACTGTACTTTCCCAACCCGTGGATACCAGACTTTAAGTAAAGGACATAAAACTTGGACTAAATGGTTTTAATTTTGCCAAAATTTGACAGTTTATATGAGGAGGCCTGTGTTGAGGTATCAGAAGCAGGCAGGGAGAAGACCTGTGAGAGGAGGGCTGGGGAAGGTGTGGGGAGGAGGGGGAGACAGTAGGGGAAAAAGAAACGCAGACCTAATGGGCTTAGAAAGAACAAGTAGAAGATGTCAGGAAACCCTGTATGCTTGACCCTTTAAACTACCACGTTTAATTACTTGCATTCACTTTGTGACTTAACTCCATGGAATTTGCCAGTGCCCTTTTCTTAGGGGAACTGTTGGCACTTCTGGCCTGTAAAAGACAAAATACATTTTCTAGGATTTTTTTTTAATGTCTAAAGTAAATAAAATGAAGATAATCATTTTGCAGGAGAAAAAACATCACAAAATAAAGTTGGGTACACAGACCTTATAATGGTACCATCCTGGGAGCACCAGTGGAGCAGCTGCCAGAGGAACAGCCCAAGGAAGGAGGGTCACCGCTTGGCCTGGAAGGGAAGACAGGGCTTGGGGCACGCTGGGAGGAACGGATTGCTATCTGGATGTGTTCTTTCCCACTCAGCTCTTTCTCATCAATTTAAAGGAAGGGAAAGTTAAAATTGTGCACTGGGAAGCCATTTGTATTTCCTAGTGTGGTCTTCTCATGTGCATGAATTGAGAAGTTTTCTACCATTCTTATTTATGAGAATCCCTGCAGGGGGACCTGGGTTTGATCCCTGGGTTGGGAAGATCCCCTGGAGAAGGGAAAGGCTACCCACTTAAGTATTCTGACCTGGAGAATTCCATGGACTCTACAGTCCATGGGTAGCAGAGAGTCGGACACGAATGAGCGACTTTCACTTACATTGCTATCTCAGACAGTAAAGAATCTGCCTGCAATGCAGGAGACCTGGGTTCAGTCCCTGGGTCAGTAAGATGCCCTGGAGAAGGGAATGGCTACCCAGTCCAGTATTCTTGCCTGGAGAACTCCATGGACAGAGGAGCCTGGAGGACTTATCTACAATAGAATAAATCTCTCCTCTCTCTGCTGCATCTTGTAGCTTTCACGCATACATCTATTGTTACGATTACCACCCTATGTGTGCTCACGTGCCTGCTTCTGCATTAAACTAGTCCTGGAGGCACAAGGAACAAGCCACGGTCACCTCACTGTCTCAGCCCCCAGCACCCTGCGAGGCCTAAGAGCTTGTTTGATGTTTGTTAGACTTAATTAAACTGAAGCTGGGAGAGGAGAGGCAAGAGAGAGGCATAAAACCAACTTCCTTTTCATGCTCAGAAGGAAATTAAGGACAGAGCTCTTAGAATCATTAAGCTTCATTTTCCCACCTACAGCCAGAAATCTGTTCACTCTAGTTATGTTTTCACAGATATACATGCACTAACCCCACAGGCTGCCTCCTCTATAGCTCAGATTGAAAATCCAGGCTCTCTCTCCAGAGTTCACAGTCTGAACAAGCCAATCTGGGCTTGTACCAGCCACCAGCTGCTCCCTGTCCTTGTCAGACAGAAAAATAGATACATGACCTATAGCTGTCACAAATTACAGTGCTCATGCTACCCAGAATAGTACAAGCTGTTCTTTCTTTTCTCAACAGTCAATCAACCTCGATGTGGAAAACCCATTAGAGCATCTTCGCTGTGCTGCTTCTGTCTCTCTCACCCTCCTGTTGCATCCTGCAAACCGGCCTTTGGGCCAAGTTATTTCTTTTTCTGAGTTAATTAAGGTGGGGGCACAGCCACTGCTACTGACGGGAGGTGGTTACACACAGGAGAGGGTTTTACCATTGCTTTTTCCCATTTAAATGGTTCCACCTTCAGTTTTCCAGGACTCAGTTTCACCTGTTACTCCTAATTAGAGTCACCTCCTACTTTAACTCATCAGGTATTTATGAAGCATATACCCGAAGTGTGAGTTGTGTCTGTAACCACTGGAAGAAAAAGGACAAATCTAAACATCATCTATGCTTGATCTTCAACACGCTCATACTGACAGGTGTGAGGTGGACATCTCAGGACTTGTGGCAGGAGGCATAGCTGGCAAAGGTCACCATTGTCTTGTTACTGTCGAGGATACTAGAGCAGAGATTGGAGTCTTCTGGGTAATTTTTCAAACAGCAGTTATGAAGTGCTCAATGTGGACAGGAGTCCCTGTATTGCTCACTGTTTTACTACCCTGTCCAGTAAGGTGGCTGGATGAAAGTTTAGCATTGGTGATGGTGGGGAAATGGGGTTAGAGATCATTGTCTATCCAGATTTAGACTCTGATTTTCCTGACAGAACTGGGCGAAGCTGGTTATTCACAGACTAATCCACTCTGCCTACAAAAAGAAAATTAGAATTATTTCAATTCTAGTTTCAGTTAGCTCAATTTCAACATGAGCTACTGTTTCCCTCCTGGTTTTCATTTAGTCATTTATTTTAAAATATTTTATAGTGAGTAAAAAAAATCTTCTGAAGACGGTTTCAAAGACATCAAGTTATCTGTAACCATAAAGCACCATTTTCTGCTTGCTAAAAAGAACATTTTCTTATTGATTTCTTGGATTTTGTGGAAAATAGGTGCAGGAGCATATATCTATATCTCTCTATACATATATATAGAGAGAGACAGACAGAGACAGAGACGGAGTGAACGTTTGGGGAAATCTCTCACCTGGATCGCCTCAGAAGGTTAGCGGGGTAACATCCTAAGAGGGCTTTACAGAGTGGGGAAATGGCGCCCTCTAGTGGCTAACTTTTGTCAATATGCCTTCTGCTGATCTCGCCTGCTGCTGCTGCTGCTGCTGCTGCTGCTGCTGCTGCTGCTGCTGCTGCTGCTGCTGCTCCTGCTGCTAAGTCGCTTTAGTCGTGTCTGACTCTGTGCGACCCCATGGACTGCATGCAGCTTACCAGGCTCCTCTGTCCATGCGATTTTCCAGGCAAGAGACCTTGCCTGGTAAATTCAAAAACAATTTGTTCTTCTTTGTCTAACTTCACTGCTGATAGACAGGAGCAACTTGACCTGAACAAGATGATTGCTTCAACACTTCTCCTCTGGAAGATAGTTTCTTCTTTTATGGTTATGTAAAATACATGCATAAAGTACCAGCCTTGCCATTAAAAATTCTGGAATTAGAATATTGGTCTCAAGCAAGAAACATGTTCACTCCTTTTTTTCTTTAAACCTCAGTATGGGGACTGCTATGAAGACTGAAATAAGCAAATATGTGAGGCAGCACATGAAGCACACCCAAAGAAAACTGCTGCTGCTGCTGCTAAGTCGCTTCAGTCGTGTCCGACTGTGCAACCCCATAGATGGCAGCCCATTGGCTCCCCCGTCCCTGGGATTCTCCAGGGAAGAACACTGGAGTGGGTTGCCATTTCCTTCTCCAATGCATGAAAGTGAAAAGTGAAAGTGAAGTCTCTTAGTCGTGTCCGACTCTTAGCGACCCCATGGACTGCAGCCTACCAGGCTCCTCCATCCATGGGATTTTTCCAGGCAAGAGTACTGGAGTGGGGTGCCATTGCCTTCTCTGCAAAGAAAACTAGTGCACATTAAACAAGTATTCTCCAAGGGGACTACTCATTGACATTTTCTTACTCTGAGTATTAGAAAATTGACTTTAACTGTAAAATGGGAAATGGGATCCCAACAAAAATGAGCAGAGGGGCACAGTGATTATGAACAAATATTTCAGTTACCTTTATATCATATTGTGTTAAATGCTTTGTGAGGAGAATTAAACCAAACTTACTCTGTATACTTATCAGAAACTCCTATGCATCTCCTTTATCAGTTGCAGAGCTCGAGTGCCAGTTCATTCCTACTGTGGAGCTGAGGTTTGTTTTACCCCATATGACAAGGAAATGGAAGAGAATTCTAATGGGATAAGCAACAAAACCATTCTTTGTATGTTAGCTTCTTGGGCCCTTTGGGACCAACTTAAGTAAATGTTTCGTATTTGTGATCTCAGGACCCGGTGGTACAGAGTGGGAGCTGTCCCTGCCGCCAGGGGCTCTGCAGACCTCTGCCATCACACCCAGCTCAGGAGCAGTGATCTCCGTGGGCTGTGAGAGTGTGTGGGATGGGCACTGTAGCGGGAGCTGAGACGCATCCTTCCATTGTGCGGTACTGTAACACTCCATGCACAATGCCATTAAACACATGCAAGCCGCCCTCTATCCATCTGTCCACAGAGACCAACACTGTGAATCACAGGCATTTTAACTCCAACACCTGAACTGCCTCTACAGCACTGCCGTTTTCCAACAGACCTGTATTTAAGTCCTGATTCTACCCCAGTAATATGAGGCGCAGTTAATGCTGCCAAGTTTGGGGGAAATTATGTGATCTATAGTTCCATTTGTTTATTTTTGTCTGTTCTGGGTCTTTGTTGCTGTGTGGGCTTTTCTCTAATTGCAGTGCACAGGCTTCTCATTGCGGGGGCTTCTCGTGCAGAATGGGCTCTAGGGTAGGTGGGCTTTGGTAGCTGTGGCTCCTGGGCTCTGGAGAACAGGCTCAATCGTTATGGCTTCTGGACTTAGTTGCTCTGGGGCATGTGGGATCTTCCCAGCTCAAGGACTGAACCCATATCTCCTGTATTGGCACATGAATTCTTTACTACCTAGCCACCAGAGAAGCCCAAATTATGTGGTCTGAGTGAGCTTGAATGTTCTCATTTCTGCTAAAAACAGTAATACCTACTTCACAGGGGTATCTGGACAGTACATGAGATCACGAGGTAGAGACCTAGCACAAATCTGGCCCTGATGAGTGATTTATAGGTGACAACTGTGACTGATGATTATTACTACATGTTCTACAAGTAGTAAGGATCTTTGAAGGATGAAAACTTAAAACTATAAAATAAAAACGTTATCCTGTAAGAATCTCTATAGTTTTAGAAATGATTTATTTTATAGTTGAACCCATCTACTTGCGAAACTCAAATATCATAGCAGAGTCCCATGCATTGTTAGTGAAGAAAATGTGATGGAGATATTTGTGTGTGGCCCTTGTACAAGTCAAGGCCTTCATGGCATTCCCTCTTTACACAGTCTTCAGGGCACCTTCTTAAAGGCCATGGTTATGAGCAGGGTTATTAGTGACCACCAATGGCCTTGGAAAAGCTATGGAGCCAGCATTGGGCTACCAGGCAGGCTGCTCCAGAGGCTGGAAGGCACACTGGTACTCAAGCTGAATCCACCAAATGAAGAACCACAGTATCAACCCTTCTCTGCTAGGGAGTGGCGCTGGAGAGTGACCCCAATATACGGCTCACACCAGCCCTGAGTTACCAAGTGCATCTTGCTCATCCTGAAATACTGGCTCAAGTCAGTCAGTTTTGTGAAGAAAATGATGGCAAGTTCTTCCTTCCTTCATCAGCTCCCCTCCTGACGTGTGATTCTTGGGGCAAGCATTCTGGTACATTTATTGTAATTTCTTCATAGAAATGGGCAGAGAAGTGGGCACAGAATCTTCCCATTAATCAACAGGCAGCTTGGTATCTGTCACTAGCTTCTAGTAGATATTCAGAAAGTCCTGAGACTGGTGAGTTTCCTGGCATGCTAGGGGCAACACAGTCCACGTTAAGGAAGTCACAGGGAAAAAAAGGGGAAAGGAGAGAAAGATTCAGCTAGAAGCTTGCACTTATAAGCTGTGATCAGACAGAGTATTAAACAGGGCTGGGACTGACCCATTTCCTGAAGGTATGCCAACAGCAAAAGTGTGTGGAGAGCATCACCACGCGGATTCTAACCCAGCCAGTTCTGATGCTCCTGCTGCTGCTTCTAAGTCGTTTCAGTCATGTCCGACTCTGTGCGACCCCACAGACAGCAGCCCACCAGGCTCCTCGGGCCCTGTGATACTCCAAGCAAGAACACTGGAGTGGGTTGCCATTTCCTTCTCCAATGCATGAAAGTGAAGTCGCTCAGTCGTGTCCGACTGTTGGTGACCCCATGGACTGCAGCCTACCAGGCTCCTCCGTCCATAGGATTTTCCAGGCAAGAGTACTGGAGTGGGGTGCCATTGCCTTGTCCGCTCTGATGCTCCTGACATCTCACCAAACCGCCATTCAGGGATGATGGTGACACGAGAGGAAGAAAAACGGCTCAGCTTCTAGAAGGGGTTTCCCTGGAAGTTTAGCGGTAAAGAATTTGCTGGCGATGTAGGAGATGCGGCTTTGCTTCCTGGGTCAGGAAGATCCCCTGGAGAAGGGAACAGCAACCCACGCCAGTGTTATTGCCTAAAAATCCCACGGACAGAGGAGCGGGCAAGCTACAGTCCATGAGGTCACAAGTGAGGCACGACTTAGCCACTAAACCACCTCCACCAGTTTCTAGAAATGAGGGTCTGAAACAGGCCCCAGGCAGGTAGCTGGAGAAGAACGTTGCTCTCGCTGACTTGAAGATTTCACCAAGGCTCCGGAGGAAACTCAGAGGAAAACCTGCCGGTCTGTGACGTCAAAGCTCCTCCCACCTGGCCGGCTCGCATTTCCGGTCGAGCTCTCCTCTCTAGCCCTTCCGTTTGCGTCTCTGCCCCAAGCTTTTACCGTTCCTCTTTATTCCTCAGATACAGCAGACCCTCTCCCGCCTCCGCGTCTCTGTTCTCAGGTGGACTCATGAGACCGTTCTCCTCACTTACGTGCGAAACTTCCTCCCTCCCCTCCGTTCGGTCTTCTCTCACGGGGCCCTCACCGCCTCAGTTTCCATAGCACACGTCACCTTTTAACACCCTGCGCGCTTCGCTTATTCTTCTAGGCTACTTCCCCTTCCCGAATGCGGGTCCCATGAGGAGACAGAGGTTCCGCGCGCCCTTCGGCCCCCGGGGCAGTGCCTCCTACAGGTGAGCGCACAAAGCGTGTTTGTTCTACAGCAAATCAAGTGTCGAACTCGCTGTCTGCCTCAGGCAGGGCACAGAAACTCCAGGAGACAGGAGGCCTGAGCACGAGGCCCTCACACAGGGTTGTCAAGGAGTTTCTGCTCCCGTGGGCTTTCGGGGAGCCGGTGTATTTAGGACTCAGCGGTAGAGTCCTTCAGTATGTCGAGTGGTAACTCTGAGGAACGGATATAAGACTGAGGGTGCCAGTAACTAAGCCCCTGCCATCCACACCCTGGGGGTACCAGAAAACAGCCCAGGATGAAGCTGTCCCCATCAGAAAGAGCAACCCTATATTGAAGGCAAATTATGTGTGAAGCTTGGAGAGGAATCTTAGGATATCAAGGCCTACAGACAAAATGGGATGTGTGGGCCCTGATATTTCTCTGGATGACTCCCCTCCCCCAAACGCCTGGCAAAGGTCAGTAAACGCCTCAACTTGGTCTTTATTGATCCAGATCCAGATCCTGAGGTGTGTCCTGGGATTATTTTATCTCAAAAGTGAGTTGAGCGACCTAAATGACCATCAACAGATGAAACAGATAAAGATGATGTGGTATATTTATAATACAATGCAATATTACTGCTATAAAATAGAATGAAATAATGCCATTTGTAGCAACGTAGAAGAACCTAGACATTATCATACTAAGTGAAATCAGAGAAAGACAAGTATTGCACATCGCTTATATGTGGAATCTAAGAAACTGATACAAATGGACTTATTTACAAAACAGAAACTGACCCACTGACATGAAAACACTTTTCAAAGGGGAAGTGGGAAACAATAAATTAGGAGTTTGGGTTTAATATATACACACTACTATATATGAAATAGGTTACCACAAGGAAATATACTTAATATTTTGTAATGATCTATAAGGGAAATACTCTGAAAAATAAATATATATGTACATATAACTGAATCATTTTGCTGTACACCTGAAACTAACACACCATTGTAAATCAGTCTACTTCAGTTTTAAAAAGTGAACTGGGTATCTGGGGAGGACAGACAGTAAAAGATGTCTGAGGATTGTATCACCCAATGTCTGACAGAGATGTTCGGTTGTATTGTCTTTAGAGAAACAGTGCTTCTTGTACATGTTCTTATTTAATCCTTATGAGGAAGGCATTTTTAAGTAACTGAAGAAAATGAGCCCCTCAGAAATGATCCACATTTGTCTAAGCTCAAGGCAGTGTCACCAGGTGGGAGGCAAGTGTCCTTCCAGGTCTGTTTCAGAAGCTATGTGCATCTCTCTGAACCACATTGCCACATATTGGCATCAGCAGGGTGGGGCCAGCCTGCCTGGTTCCTCGCAGGTCCTGTCGCCAGCCTGCCCAAACTGTGTCAGTGTGACCTCCCAGATCTGGGATAGAATACCTTGTGGTTTGGTCAGCAGCCAGGCATAATGGGAACAAAAAAGCCCAAGTTGGATGTCATGTACAACACAGTAATTATAGTTAATAGTACTGTATTGTATATTTTAAAGTTGCTAAGAGAGTAGATCTTGAAAGTTCTTGTCACAAGAAAAAAATTTGTAACTATTTGTGGTGATGGATGTTAACTAGAATTATCGTGGTGCTTATTTCACAATATAAGCAAATCATTATGTTATATGTCTGAAACTAACATAATGTATTATGTCAGTTACACCTCAATTTTTTTAAAAAAAGAGAATGAAAAGAATTCTGAATGGTAGAAGCCAAAGTGGACCTACTGATTAGCTCCTTTCAGGAAACCAGTCAAAGACTGGGTTAATATTTGCTCTCTTCCCAGTACTTAACAATGAGATTTTGGTAGAAGAGTCTCAATTATTCCAAGCAAATGGCAACTCTTATGAGATGTAATTCCATCACTTTGTGTTCAGAGAGGCTGCCTTGCTCTGTGGGGCAATTTGTAAACATTTTAGAGATATCACTTTTTTTTTCTTTTTTTTGCACTTCACCATAATCTCAGGATGTCAAGTTTACAGCAAGAATTACTCCCCTCTTCTGATGATAAAGGAAACCAAAGTAGCAGAGATAAAGGCAGCTTCCTGCTGTCCCTTTCTCCCTAGAAATTCTGATCACACTGTGTCACCCAGGCAGACGTCCTCTCAACTCTAATCTCTCTTCTGATGTAGATGAAAGGTGATACCCAGGAGGTTGGGACCAGAATAAATTTCTCAAAAAGTGGAAAAAAGAGCCCAAGTCAGGCCAGACTTGTGTGTATTCTCTGTCAGTCTAGGGTACACCTCTGTGGTGACCAGACAGAGAGAGCCCTGCAGCACTGGAAATCTGTGTCCCTCACTAGACCGCAATGCTGACCAAGCCTGCAGGAGGTCACTGGGGTCTCCTGTCAAAGTGTTTCAACAGCAAGTCTTGAGAGGGTTTCTCTCAAGAGTTTTGTCTGCCCAAGGCCTATTCTGTTTTTCTTCTCCTAGGGAATAGCAAGCCCTCCTGGAGTAGCAAGTGGCACCAAACACATTCATCCAATATGAATATTCATTCAGGAAATATACTTTGAGCACCCACTGTGTGCTGGGAACCCTGTAAGTACCTGTGACACAAAACCTGTGCCATAGTAGTAAAGAATCTGCCTGCCAAAACAGGAATTACAAGAGACATGGCTTTGATTCCTGGGTTGAAAAGATCCCCTGGAGAAGGAAATGGCAACCACTCCAGTATTCTTGCCTGGAAAATCCCATGCACAGAGGAGCCTGGCAGGTTACAGTCCATGCTCAGTCAGACATGCCTGAGCACACAGACACAATATATGTTTTTTGAGGGCTCATGCAAATTCTTTTTTGGTGGCAACAGTGTTGTGAGTATTGTGAAGTAGGACATGTAAGGGAATCATTAGTCATTGATGCTCTTTGATGCATTTTATTAAGGCTGTCCTGGGCTGTTGCATTCTCCACAGCCTTCTATTACAATTGTGCTGTGCTTTAAGCTAAGGACAGCCGCTGCGATGTTCTTGATTGTAAAGTAGTCTAATTGAACAGCCACATATTCTAGATTTTTTTTTTCTTGGACCCACTTTCATCTAAAGTTACTGATTCTGGGTCTTATTCTTCTTTATGAGGAATGAGGACCTCTTTATCCAGAAGTCTAAATAAATTCTTTCAGTTTGATGTGCATAACTGCTTAATATATCACCCTTATTAAAATTACATTTCAAAGGAAATTATACTTCTTAAAGGAATGCAACTGTTGGGTAATCTGAAGGGCCTAGCTGCCTCATGATGTATGTCGGTCCAGCATGTGTATATAACTCTCAACACTTGTCTAGTTCAATGAAGTAAGCAGCCATCTCTGGAAACAGCCCTGTTTCTGATGCGTACAGACACTGCCTGATTTAACCCCAAGTACGACTAATGCAGAATCTCCTTGGTTTCAAGAATCTCTTGGGGCTTCCCTGTTGACTCAGTGGTAAAGAATCCGTTTGCCAGTGCAGGAGACATGGGTTTGACCCCTGGGAAGACATGGAACGATCCCACATGCCATGGAGCAACTAAGCCCGTGCACCACAAAAACTACTGAGCCTGTGCTCAGAATACTCAAAGCTGCTGAGCCTGGTCATTGCAGCTACTGAGCCCATATTGCAACTACTGAAGCCTGAGTACCCCCAAGCACCCTGGAGCCCGTGTTCCCCAACAAGAGAAACCACCACAATGAGAAGACCATGCACCACAAATATAGAAGGGCCCCCACTTGCGGCAACCAGAAAAAACCCACACAGCAACAAAAACCCAGTATGGCCCAAAAATAATTAATTAGAAAAGAAAAAAAAGGCACATGCCCACTGTACATTGGAAGTGGAGTGGGTGTTGTTGGGGCTTCTCCAGATGCTAGCAGACCCGTTTAGAGTGCGCCCCCCCGACACCTGTGTGCTTTTGTTTCTAAGTGTCTGTACCTGACATGCTCTCTGCAGGCCTGCTCTTGGGCTACTGAAGCCTTACTCAAAGAGCCTGGGGGTTTTCATCCTCTTTGGGAAGCTCCTAGGTGAAGACCAATGGATCAGAGGCAGAACTTCCTCCAGGTTGATGAAATATTTTAGAGCAGGTACTCTTATTAGATCTCAATCAAAAAAAATTTTGTTTAAAACCTATTATATTCATTGCAATGTGCTGGGTGCCATTGCCAATAGCAGTACTAGAAACAGAAAACAAGTAGTTTATATAGAATCAATAGTTTGATGGGGCCTACTTTAGTTTATTCATTCTAGAGAGCCATACAACACTTGCAAAGAAATTCTTTACCATCTGCCAAGTGGAAAATGAAGCCTTAGTGGGATTTTGCCTGCATCACACGTTTGTGAGGATTTCTCCTTCCCTGTCCTGCTTTTCCCAACTCTTCATCAGTTTGTCCTGGGCCTGGGAGCATGGCTTCATTCCAAGTCTGCTTCTGGGAAACATTATTTAAGACAGCCTATATGAGAGCAAACATCATGCCAAGCCACCACAGATGTATTTCCAATACCGCTATTTCCAGGAGGTGGAAAGAACAATGTGTCAGTGTATGGGCAGGCTTGTTTGAAATATATGTTACTTCTAACCAGAAGTCTCATTGACATGAAATAACACACCTCTACCCCAGTACCTTGATGGTCCCCCTGGGGGCTTTCACAGCATCGAACAGGTGACATGTCTGATTCCTGTGTCTGACTAAGGCTCCTGGAGGGTAGAGAATGAATCCTGATTATTGTTTGAATTTTAAGTGAAATGACTGAATAAGCCACCTTTTGCTGACACTCACAATGTCCCAGGATCTGTACTAGGCAGGGAGATGCATAAAAGTTCCTGGAACAAAAGTAGCATTAGATACTCCTCGTGTAAAGTCCAGGTCAAAACACACTGACAAATGAGTCCAGGCTTCATTTTCTACTTGGCAGATGGTAAAGAATTTCTTCTCAAGCGTTGTATAGCTCTCTTCGCTTCAGTTCAGTCGCTCAGTCGTGTCCAACTCTTTACGACCCCCTGAATCGCAGCACTCCAGGCCTCCCTGTTCATTACCATCTCTCAGTGAACTCTCTGAGTTCACTCACAGAGTTCACTCAGACTCACGTCCATTGAGTCCGTGATGCCATCCAGCCATCTCATCCTCTGTCGTCCCCTTCTCTTCCTGCCCCCAATACCTCCCAGCATCATAGTCTTTTCCAATGAGTCAACTCTTTGCATGAGGTGGCCAAAGTACTGGAGCTTCAGCTTCAGCATCATTCCTTCCAAAGAAATCCCAGGGTTGATCTCCTTCAGAATGGACTGGTTGGATCTCCTTGCAGTTCAAGGGACTCTCAAGAGTCTTCTCCAACACCACAGTTCGAAAGCATCAATTCTTCGGCTAGGATGAATGAATTAAAGTAGGCCCCATTGAACTACTGATTCTACATAAACTACTTGTTATTCTGTTTCTATTACTGCTATTGGCAATGGCACCCAGAACATTGCAATGAATATAATAGGTTTTAAATAAAAATTTTTGATTGAGATCTAATAGAGTACCTGCCCTAAAATATTTTGTGATAATATTTTATAACAATACAAAATTATCACAATCAAAAGTAACACATATGCCTTAAGAGTTTTCTAAATGTCATTCAAATATGATTTCTTTTTTCAAGGAAGGAAAACCTTCCTTGAAGTTGGGCCAGAGGGCCAACTTCCCATCTGTATGGCAAGAACTGTTTAAATAGTCTCTGTATATTTCTTTCTTACTGATCTCAACAGATCCCTTCTTAGCACAGTGCTTCAGACACATTTTCCAACTGATCAGAGCAACATGAGTTGAAACATAAATTTCATACAATATTATGAAATTTAGGAGAGATTTAAGACAGGGTAGAATTTAAGAACCACATTCTTTCTCTACAATTGCTACCATTAACTGAATACTTATACATGGCAAGAATGATTTTCTGAGTCTAAGGTGTATTAGAAGGCAATGGCACCCCACTCCAGTACTGTTGCCTGGAAAATCCCATGGACAGAGGAGCCTGGTAGGCTGCAGTCCATGGGGTTGCTCAGTTGGACATGACTTGTGTCCGACTGAGCGACTTCACTTTCACTTTTCACTTTCATGCATTGGAGAAGGAAATGGCAACCCACTCCAGTATTCTTGCCTGGAGAATCCCAGGGATGGGGGAACTTGGTGGGCTGCCGTCTAGGGGGTCACACGGAGTCGGACACGACTGAAGCGACTTAGCAGCAGTAGCAGCAAGGTGTATTAACTCATTTTATCCTGACAGAAAGTTTATGCAGAAGGTGATGTTAGCTTCTTTTCATCTGTAGAATTTAGATAAGTATACCCAGAGTGGTTAAATAGCTTGATGACAAATGCACAGCTGATGATTGTCATAGGTCAGATTCAAACCCACATGTTCTGACTCTAGATCGTATACTCTGAACTACTAGGCTGAAGAAACTCAGTAGAGGAGGTAGATACAGAGACTAGAGGGAAAAGTTGAAATCATTGAAATGAAAATGAAAGAAAAGGACAAATGAGAAAAGAAACAATCAAAAAGTGCAGATTTATAAGCATCTATCTTTTGTGGCTGTGCTGGGTCTTCACTGCTGCGTGCAGACTTCTCTCTAGTTGTAGCCAGCAGGGCCACTTCACTGCATTGTGCAGGCTTCTCACTGCAGCGGCTTCTCTTGTTGCTGAACATCAGCTCTAGAGTGATCAGGCTTAGCTGCTCCTCAGCATGTGGGATCTTCCAGGAGCAGGGATCAAACCCATGTCCCTGCATTGGCAGGCAGATTCTTAACCACTCGACCACCAGGGAAGCCCAAGCATTATTGTTTTTTTCTAGGATTATAACCATATTTTGAAAATGTCTTTGTTTTGATTTATATATACTTATATATAAAACAGCATATATTTTATGTACATTATATGATTACAGACTAAATATGACAAACTATGTATATATGTGTATATAAGTCACACATTAATAGTAGCAGCAGTATGAAAACATGTTAACATTTTTTAATGTTAACATCATGTACACTGAAATTTTACTTCTTCCAATTATTCTGAAGGATAGTCCATTTCCTGAAGGAGAGTGAAGGGTAAATGTCAGATGACCGAATCACAAAACACTGGAAAGGTTAAGGCAGAAGCAGAGAGTTGCCATAGTACTTTTAGTCTCAGACATGCTAATTAGTAAATTTATTCTGAGACTGTTCTTGTAGTGATACAGAAGTCTATTTTCATGAACAATGATGAGGACAGAAAGGCAGGGCAGTCACGTTCAAAACTCATTTTTTGAATGTCGTCATCAAGGTTTCCTCTAATGATTTAGGAAAAAACATTAATGTTCTGTGCATTTACTAGAGGGCATGCCTATTTGTCTACCTTTTACACACTGTTCCTACAGTTTATCAGCAGATAATGACAGAAGCTTATGGCTTTCAGAGTGGCCATTAGAAAAAGAAGAAAGTAAACCATTTTTAGATTCTGTACATACCAATATTTCTCTTAGTTTTTACTTCAGTGTCTTTGATAACATTATACTTAGGGAGTATGATGACTATTATGAATCTAAAAAACTATTTTTTAGCACTATGACTAATATGATCTCTTTAATAGGTATAATTCCCCTTATCATTGGATAAGTTAGGTGCTTGCTTTGTCATTTGAAAAACTTGAATCAATGTCCCCATGATCTACCTACACTGGATAAATGTCTGTCAAATGGCATTAATAGAAAAAAAGCCTATCATACAGTTGGTCAGCATCTCTAGCTATTTACTCACTTGTACAAAAGTCTCATCAAAAATTGATTTCAAAATGAAAGCTTTCTGTGATTTGAGAATAGGTGTTATCAAATTCATACTGGGAAAGTTTATAAAAGTGTCCATAGAAATATTTACAGTCATTGCTGTAAATACAAAGTAAAGAAGAAACTCGAGCAATCATTCTGATGATGCAATTAATTTGCCTTCAATACCTGAGTCTTTTATTTGTGGTGTATCTCTAACCTCAGCTAGTCACATATAAAAGTAAATACTCAGAAAAGTCAGTGTTTTCTATGATAACAGCTATTTAGCTGAATTTTGTGGGGAAGGCAATG
>SJYF01000518.1:499439-509973 GCA_006410515.1 Procapra przewalskii
ACATAGTGGTAGAAAAACATACCAGGAGAACTAAATAAAGTAGTATAAACAGACCAATGGACATTGTTTCATAGAGAAGATTCGGGGAGAACGAATAGAGCTTTCAGTAAGTGATGGTGGAAATCTAATTTTCTTTATTATACAAAGAAAATAAAATTTTACCACCACTTAACAAAAAACAATCCCAGGTAGAAAAATGACCTAAATGAGAGAAACAAAACTGTAAGGTTTTAGGAAGAAAATATAGAAGAAGAAATCCATAACCTCAGGGCAAGGAAGGATTTCTTAACAAGACAGAAAAAGTACAAACCATAGGAAAATGTTTACTAAATCAAATACAAGTTTAGGAACTTACTTTTATTATAAAAAATAAGTAAATGGCAAACCACAGGGTAGGAGAACATAATTACAACACCTAGGATCCAAAAAGTACTAGTTTCCAAAACAGTAAAGAGAATTCCTATAAAGAAGTATGATTCACCAGAAGATGAATGGATAAGAAAGCTGTGGTACATATACACAATGGAGTATTACTCAGTCATTGAAAAGAATGAATTTGAATTTGTTCTAATGAGATGGATGAAACTGGACCCGATTATAGAGAGTGAAGTAAGCCAGAAAGAAAAACACCAATACAGTATACTGACACATATATATGGAATCTAGAAAGATAGTAATGATGACCCTGTATGTGAGACAACAAAAGAGACTCAGAGGTATAGAACGGACTTTTGGACTCTGAGGGAGAGGGTGGGATGATTTTGGAGAATGGCATTGAAACATGTATACTATCATATAAGAAACGAAGCGCCAGTTTATGTTCGATACAGGATACAGGATGCTTGGGCTAGTGCACTGGGATGGATGATCCAGAGAGATGATATGGGGTGGGAGGGGGATTCAGGATTGGGAGCTTGTACACACCTGTGGCGGATTCATGTCAATGTATGGCAAAACCAATACAGTATTTTAAAGTAGAATAAAGTTTAAAAAAAAAAGAGAGAGAGAGAGAGAGAATTAAAAAAAAAAAAACGTTGGCAGCCTAAGAGAAATAAAGGGTCAAACCTTGAAATGATACTTAAAAAAAAAAAAAAGACTATCAGATTATAAATAACATGTGAAAAAAATGGGATAATATGTGAAAAATCAGGGAAGTAAAATTAAAATTGTAATGCAATACCACTATACTTCTACCAGATTTGCAAATATTGAAACATCTAATATACCTGTTATAGGCTGAATTATGCCCCTTCTGTCCAAATATATCTGCTGAGGTCTAACCCCTGGTTCCTCAGAATGGGGCCTTATTTGAAGATAGGGCCTTTACAAAGGTCAAGTTAAAATGAGGTCATAAGGGTGAGGTCAGAGGAGAAATTTGCACCCAGAGACATTCAGAGGGAATACAATGTGAAGACACCTGGAGAAAATGGCCATCCACAAGCCAAACAGAGAAGCCTGGAACAAATCCTTTCCTTAAAGCCCTCCAAAGGAACTATGCCTGCTGACAACCTGATCTTGGGCTTCCCCCTCCAAGAACTGTTAGAAAATAAATTTCTAATGCTTATGCCATCAAGTTTGTGGTACTTTGTTATAAAGGTTTAGCCCTGAGCTCCAAACCAAGTGCTGTTGAGGATGCAAGGGCCTTAGGAGCAGGATTCTCTTATACAATTGAGTGGAATATAAACTAGTACAACTACTTCGAAAAACAGTTTAACATCATCTGGAAATGTCTATCTGAGGTCCTAACATTTCCACTCCCAGATACGTATTCCTAGAGTATTGCTGTTGAACAGAACTTTCCGGAGTGATGGAAATGTGCTAGAAATGGTGGTGTCCAATACTATTGCTGTCAGTCAATAGTACTGATGACACAATGTGGCTGTTGTACACTTGAAATGCGGTTAACACAATTAAAAGACTGCATTTTTAATTTCATTTAATATTAACTAATTTAAATTTGTCAGTCTAACGCTTGCCATAGTTGATAGTACAGCCTAACATCTGCACTATCGAATGCTTACAGCAGTATTGATCATAATACTCCAAGCTAGAAATAACATACATAACTATAAATAATAGGATGGATGAATTACAATACATTTATACAATGGAATACCATATGGTCATGAAAATAAACTAGAGCTAGACACCAAATTGACAAATCTCAAAATTATCATAAAAGCAAATTAAGCAAAAATAAAATATAGGTAGCATAATACATTTACATAAAGTTCAAACACAGTAATGGATCATCAACAAGGACTTACTGTCTAGTACATGGAACTCTGCTCAATATTATACTGCAGTCTGGATGAGGGCTGAGTTTGGGGAGTATGTGTATGACTGAGTCCCATCCCTGTTCACCTGAAACTATTGCAACTTTGTTAATCGGCTATACCCCAATACAAAATAAAAAGTTCTTTTTTTAAAAAAAGAATAAATACACAGATGGTAAAAGGTAGAGAGAAACAAAGAAACAAGGGTCAGGTTGGAAAGAAGCCTATGGGAGTCTTCTGGGTTTTTGCATGTTATGTTTCTTCATCTTGGTATTGGTTACATGGAGGTCATTTTACAATTATTTAAGCTATTACATACATAGGTTTAATATTTCTGTACATGTGATATGTATCTCAATAAAGAACATTAAAGAACAGGAACAAAAGTATAATTATTATCATTATTCTTAGACACTGTTTTTAATTAATGTTTCTTTTCTTTTACAAATACATAAAAGCTACATATGTGAAACTAGGGTCAGAGATGTTTTTAGTAGGAATCCAAATCCTTATGCTCTTTAACATACCTGAATTCTCCAATTTAAAAGTACCACTGGCTGTTTGCAGTCTTATTGTGTAATGAGCCTACCACGGGCTTCCGTGTATAATAAAGTAATTAATATTGTGCAAGTATAAAACACTTCTGTTATGAAAGCAGTGTTTGGAAAATGAGAAATTATTTAAAATGGTTACAAAATAGTTAATTTCCTATCCCCACTTTCCTCTTGTAAAGGTCTGCTTTACCAGTGAAAGGGTCACTTATTTGTCACTGAAAGATTCTTAGGAAACGTGTTTAATCCCCTTAAATACACTCAGCACTAAAAGTCTGTGTTATCTGGGTAAGTGCTCTCAGTCCTGTTGGGCGCAGAGTACAAGCTGCAAGCAGAGGAGGGAGAGGATCTTTCCCACTGTATCTCTTGAGCTGTATCATTTTTTCTCCAGTGTTTTGTTTTATACAGGTTTTGAATTCCTTTAACTCTTATTGTGTGTACTGAATACTGCATATGTACTATTCTGATTGTTTGCTCTAGTTTACTATCAATAAAAGACCTGTTAATCACAAAAAATAAATAAATAAAGGCACAATCCAATGACCATACACAGGCTGCTCTCTTAACTGACTTCCTCTTATATAACCCCTAAATTAACTGATGTTTACCATTTGGAAAATAAACTCACTGGTTCTTTTAGCACACAAAATGCTTGTGGCTACTGAGCATGGCAACAGCTTCAATGAAAGTCAATTCTGTATTTTTAATAATAGAATAGGAAGGTAAAGTAAGACTTGTCCTCTATGAAGAGTCATTTGGATACTTTGGGAAGAAAAGATAATGGAGAATCTATCAAGAAAAAACTTCTGTACATTTAAATCCACTAAAAAATGAAAAATCATAAGACTCTAGAAGAATTCTATTCTCAGACTGCTGTAGTTTGTAACTTCTCATTAACACTATAGATTTAAAATTATGCATTTTAGTGTTGTTGATAAGAGAAAGACACAAAGCACCAATCAGTGGCCCTTAGTATTGAATATACTCAAGGAAACACCTGGGCATGACATCAAAATACTGGTGAGTCAATCCTAATATATGTTTGAACTTTAAGCATTTTTCATTATTCTCTGCTTCAAGTCACTCTTCCAGTTAAACTACTATTAGTCCCATTAGGGAGAAGGAAATGGCAACCCACTCCAGTATTCTTGCCTAGAGAATCCCATGGACAGAGGAGCCTGGTAAGCTGCTGTCCATAGGGTCGCACAGAGTCAGACACGACTGAAGTGACTTGGGATGCATGCACGCACTGGAGAAGGAAATGGCAACCCATTCCGGTATTCTCACCTGGAGAATCCCAGGGATGGAGGAGCCTGGTGGGCTGCCATGTGTGGGGTCACACAGAGTCAGACACGACTGAAATGATTTAGCAGCAGCAGGAGCAGTCCCATTAGGGTCAGATAACGTCAGTATTATATAAGCTATACATACATAGGTTTAATATTTCTCTATATTATCTCAATAAAGAATAGGAATAAAAGTATAGTTATTATCCTTATTCTTAGACATTGTTTTTAAGTAATGTTTCTTCTCTTTCACAAATACATAAAATCTACATGTGTGAAACTAGGGTCAGAGAATTTTTTAGCAGAATACAAATCCTTATGTTCTTTAACATACCTGAATTCTGCAATTTAAAGGCACAATCCAATGACCATAATCAGGCTATTTTCTTAACTGACTTCCTCTTATATAACCCCTAAATTACTGTATTTTCAACAGGTTAATGTGCGGAGGGCACTGGAAGTTTGAGTTTACAAAAAAACTCCCCCTAAGTATCAAAAGTTTCCAGAAGTCTCGAATAGATCTATTATCTCCCTCCTCTCAACCTTATACGTCCTCAACTTATTCTCATCTGGATTTTGTATTTACTGGCTGCATTGAACACTTTGCACTGAGGCGGTTATTGACCTCTACTGTTAAAATTCAAAAGTCAGTTCATTTATATCCATCTTGACTCTTGTGCCAACATCAAGGACAGAAAACAAGTGTTTTATCTTCTTGAAAGATTTATTTTCTCTAGATTCTTGAGGTGCCACCTTCCCATGTTCTCCCACTGTACCACTCAGCCCCTCTTCCTCTGCCTGACGTCTAAAAGTTATAATACCCAGGGGCTCCTTGTCCTCCTTCCCTTCTCTTTTCTATTTCCACTTACTTCTTAGAAGAGTTCATCCAGTATATGACTTTAAATGTCAAATCAATATACCTGGATCTAGCTTCATCCCTGAGGCCACTGATTCCACTTCCTGATGCCTAACAGGCATTTAAAATTAATATGACCCAAATGGTACTCATATCTATTTTTCCTGTTCCCCAATTTTCTTTAATTCAGCAAATGATCCTGCTGTCAAACTTAGGGTAAAAACTTGGAGCAATCCTTCATCTGTGTCTTTTCCTTACAAGTAAAATTTTCAGTGTTTCTATCTCCAAAATATATTTGGAATCTAATACGCATCAATGTTTCTGCCCCTAGAATCCTTGTCTAAGCCTCTCTCACCCCCTCCCTACAATAACTCTGCAACAGCTCTTTTGCATACATCCCTGCCCCCTACACAGAGGTCCAAATATTTTCTCAAAATATAAAATCAGACAATATACTTATTTTGGTAAAAGATAAACTCCAATAGTTTCCCATTGCAATCAAACAGTATAAACTCTTTCCCAAGGCAAATCAGGAAAAAAATCAAATCAGTAACTAGCAGTCTGATAATATATGGCTCACACTTCTGCCCATTTTCCATTCTGCTCATGGACACTGGCTTTTTTGCCATTGCTGTTCTAGGAATATGCCAGGTCCATTCCTGTTTCAGGGTCTCTCCAGTCTATCTAGAAATGAACTTCCCTCCAGATTTACAGGTAGCTCTCTCCTCCTCAGACAGTATCTGTTTGCACAGCCTAGCTAAAGAAGCTCTACGTCCTATTACGTTGTATCTCACTCCACAATTTCATTTTCTTAAAGTAATATTTTACCACGCTTTAAAATGTGTTTGCTTATCTTATATATTTGTCAGGATTTTGCATCCAAAGGCTTCTCTGGTGGCTCAGACCATAAAGAATCTGCTTGCAATACAGGAGACCTGGGTTTGATCTCTGGGTCAGGAAGCTCCCCCAGAGAAGGAAATGGTAACCCTCTCCAGTATTCTTGCCTGGAGAATCCCCTGGACAGAGGAGCCTAGTGGGCTACAGTTCATAGGGTCACAAAGAATCAGACCGGACCGAGCGACTAACATACCCCCCATGAAAATGAAGTATTTAGAGGAAGAAATTTGGACCTAAACATTTGGTTACTATTGTGAGTGTGAAAGTATTGATAAATAAATAAATGATTGAATGAATAAATAATAGAAGGAAAATAAGACAGTCTCAGGGTTGTGGTCCCGTGTAGAGAGACACCAAGAAAGAGGCTCACAAAGGCCTTTCATACCCAGTGTTCTCAATATCCCCAAAGAATCCTTATACCCAGGAGCAAGGCAGGGCTTAAGATTCCTAGGCACTCATAAAACATTCTAGTAAAATTTTTCCTTTTTGACATGGGAAATAACAAAGCAGCTCAAGATCTCCAAAGTGTACACAGGATAAATGGCAAATAAAAAAGCTCTGCTTCCAGGAAAACTTTCTAGAATTCTAGTACCTGAATTCAGAAATCCCCAAAACCTCCTTGGTTCAAACTAAGAATTTATGATCCCTGCAAATTATGCCAAGCATACCCCCAGGAGGGCATTAATTACTGTTAAAGCTTAGTCTTATGAATGTCTCTTCCTGTCTGAAATTTAGAAAGCAGTGAGTTATAGAAACTTTGTACAGAAAATAGGCTTTCCTAGAAGACATCCAGATGATAATCTTCCTGTGAGAGTTTCAAACTCATGTCCTAACAGACAGTTCAAAAGCCAGACATACACTAACATAGGCATGTGGAGAATGGAGCAGGTATATTATCAGTTCAGTTCAGTTCAGTCGCTCAGTCATGTTCAACTCTGTGAACCCATGGACTGCAGCACGGCAGGCTTTCTTGTCCGTCACCAACTCCCGGAGTTTACTCAAACTCATGCCCATCGAATCGGTGATGCCATCCAACCATCTCATCCTCTGTCGTCCCCTTCTTCTCCTGCCTTCAATCTTTCCCAGCATCAGGGTCTTTTCAAATGAGTCAGTTCTTCGCATCAGGAGTTTTAGCTTCAGCATCAGTCCTTCACATGTATACTCAGGACTGATTTCCTTTAAGATTAACTGGTTGAATCTCCTTGCAGTCCGAGGGACACTCAAGAGTCTTCTCCAAGCACAGCTCAAAAGCATCAATTATTCAGTGCTCAGCTTTGTTTATAGTCCAATTCCCATATCCATATATGACTACTGGGAAAACCATAGCTTTGACTCAATGGACTTTTGTTGGCAAAGTAACGTCTCTGCTTTTGAATACGCTGTCTAGGTCCATCATAGCTTTTCTTCCAAGGAGCAAGTGTCTTTTAATTTTATGGCTGCAGTCATCATCTACAGTGATTTTGGAGCCCCCCAAAATAAAGTCTGTCACTGTATACATTGTTTCCCCATCTATTCCACATGAACTGATGGGACCAGATGCCATGATCTTAGTTTTCTGAATGTTTAGTTTTAAGCCAATTTGTTCACTCTCCTCTTTCACTTTCATCAAGAGGCTCTTCAGTTCTTCCCACTTTCTGCCATAAGGGTGGTGTCATCTGATTATCTGAGGTTACTGATACTTCTCCTGGAAATCTTGATTGCAGCTTGTGCTTTATCCAGCCTGGCATTTGGCATGATGTACTCTGCATATAAGTTAAATAAGCAGGGTGACAATGTACAGCCTTGATGATTATATACACTTACATTTTATTTGGTCTCAGTAGGCACTATTTCTCCTAACCTGTTGTCTCCTTCTTCCTGTTATTAATTTCTGATATTCATGGCTCCAGAGCAAACCAAGAAGCACTAAAGTGAGACTACTAACCAACTTCAAGACCAAAACTGTTATGTCAATAAATATACTACATTCAAATGCATTCACACACATTTCTTACATATAAACTGTCTCTGGAGATGCCAATTATGACCTTAAGATTTTTTAAGGCTGTTCAAAGCACAGAAGTTTTACCATGTACATTGAATCTATTGTTTTACACTTTAGTGAGGAAAGCTAAACATAATTTTATATACAGAAAGCCCTAAAGACTCCACTAAAAACCTGTTAGGACTAATCAATGAATAGAGCAAATTTGCAAGGTACAAAATCAATATGCAAAAATGAGGGGCATTTCTATACAGAAACAACAGGCTATCTGAAGAAGACATTCTTTTTTTTTTTTTTTAAAGCCTTTTGCAATAGCATCAAAAAAATAAAATACTTAGGGATAAATTTAACTAAGGAATGTAAGAGCTATACTTTGAAAACTATGAAAAACTGATGAATTAAATTGAAGATGACACAAATAAATAGAAAGTTATTCCATGTTCACGAATTAGAAGAATTAGTATTAAATATCCATACATACAAAGCAATCCATAGATTCAGTGAAATCCCTATAAAAATCCAAATGGCAAATTGAAAACAATATTAAAATCTCTATGGAACTCCAAAAGGCCCCCAAACCAACCTTGAGGAATAAGTGTAAAGCTGGAGACATCACATTTCCTGATTTCAAAATATATTACAAAGCCATAGCAGTCAAAACAATACAGTATTTGAATTTAAAAAAAGACTCATAGGTCATTGGAACAGAATAGAGGCTCCAGAAAGAAACCCACAGTATACAGTCATCTGACTTTTGACAAAGGCACTGAGAACATACAATGAAAGAAGAGCAGTCTCTTTTTAAATGGGGTTGGGAAAATTGGACAAATATATTAACAAGCAAAAGAACAAAATTGGACTGTTATCTTAAAATACAAATATCAATTCAAAATGAAGTAAAGACTTCATAGGATGAGGAGACCACTTTCTCCCCCACAAATTCATTGAAAGATCATTTGAACACTGAGCAAATTCCACAAAACAACTTTGAACGCTGGTGGAGGACACCAGGCACCCAGAAAGGCAGCCCATTGTCTTTGAAAGGAGGTAAGACAAAATATAAAAGATAAAAAGAGAGACAAAAGAGTTAGGGACAGAGACTTGTCTGAGGAGGGAGTTGTGAAAGAGGAAAAGTTTCCAAACACCAGGAAACCCTCTCATTGGCACGTCTGTGGGGAGTTTGGGAATCTCAGAGGGCAACATAATGGGGAGGAAAAAATAAATAAATAAAACTCACAGATTACACGCCTAGCTGCAACTCCCAGCAGAGAAGTAGCCCAGATGTTTGCTTCCGCTACCAGCAATAGGGGGCTGCAGGCTGCATTGCTGAGGGTAAGGACAAAGGATGCCCTGAGGACAATCTGAAGGAGCTAACGTGCGGATGACAACCCAAACCATGGGATTGCCAGAGAGAGAGAAAAAAGAGAGAGACAGAAAGAGAACTTTCCCATGAAAAGCTCTAACCTAAGGCACTGCCAGCCCACTCACAGAATAAAGGACTGAGACATCACCAGAGGAGAGCTTGCTGGCAGTGGACCAGCCCATCCCCTGTCGGAGGCAGGGAGGCAGGTGGGCGACTGCCAAAACCAGAAGGCAAGGGGCAATCTCAGCCCCAGAGATGGCATCCTCCACCAAACAGCAAGCAGGCTCCCAATTCCTAACCAAGACTTCCTGGGATCCTGGATGGTTAACATCCACCAGGAGGGTCGCAGCCAGAGATCAGCTCCCCAGAGGAGATACGCAACACACCTGAGACAGGGCTACTGCTGTGCACCCAGGAAACCAAGAAGCTGGGACCAGGGAAGTGATAAGATGCACTACCCACCTGGTGGGAGAGTGCTTGCCAAGCACCTGCTCACCTGAGCTGTTCAGACCTGGGAAGGGCACAAAATGCAGGCCCAACTGAGTCTGTGCCTTTGTGGAGTACCTGAGAACTTGAACCTGAGCAGCTTACACTGGGAAGTGCACACAACCCAGGGCCCGCTTTAGACAGTTCCCCTGTAGAACACGCTGTAGACCGAGCAGTGTAGACCAAGAAAACATATGCCATGAGTGGGGGCAAACCAAGTGTGGCCCAGACTGCAAGCACTCCCCACACATGCCAGTGATATCTGTTTGCAGGATTCCTCCCTGCCCACAGCACAACTGAACAAGTGAGCCTAAATAAGTGACCATCTTCGTTCCCTTGAGGCAGGGTGGAAATTCGACACTGAAGAGACTTGCAAACAGAAGTCACCAAAATAAACAGAGGGAACTGCTTTGGAAGTGACAGGTGCAACAGATTAAAACCCTGTAGTTAGCACTGACTACATGAAAGGGGCCTATAGATCTCGAGAAGTATAAGCTAGAACAAGGAACTATCTGAAACTGAACTGACACCACACTGCCTGCAACAGCTCCAGAGAAATTCCTAGATATATTTTACTGTTATCATATTTTTAATTTTTTTTAAATTTTAAGTCCTTTTTACTCTTTTAATTTTCATTTTTTATAACCTACTATTATCTTGCAAAAAGATTCTAGTTTTAAAGCAAATTTCATATATATTTTTTATAATTTTTGTGATTGTGTTTTTTTTAATTTATTTATTTATTTATTTATTTTTACATGATAGTATACATGTTTTTATGCCATTCTCCCAAACCAACCCACCCTCTCCCTCTCCCTCAGAGTCCAAAAGTCCG
>SJYF01000518.1:510071-530261 GCA_006410515.1 Procapra przewalskii
GTATTGGTGTTTTTCTTTCTGGCTTACTTCACTCTGTATAATCGGCTCCAGTTTCATCCATCTCATTAGAACTGAGTCAAATTTATTTTTTAAGGGCTGAGTAATACTCCATTTGAGAGTTTAACCTTTACTCTAGATTTTTAACCTTTGCTTTTTGGTATTTGTTATCAATTTTGTACCTTTAAGAATCCAATCTTCAGTACTCATTTTTACATAGGAGTGTGATTACTGGCTTCATTGCCCTCTCCCCCTTTTGACTCTCCTTTTTTCTCCCCCAGATCACCTCTATCTCTTCTCTCCCCTTTCTCTTCTCTACTCAACTCTGTGAATCTCTTTGGGTTTTCTGGGCTGTGGCAAACACTTAAGGAACTGATTGCTGGTTAGATCTGTCTCTCCCCTTTTGATTCCCCCTTTTCTCCTTCTGGTCACTTCTATTTCCTTCCTCCTTCTTCTCTTCTTTATGTAACTCTGTGAACCTCTTTGGGTGTTCCAGGCTGTGGAGAGCACATAGGAACTCAATTACTGGCTAGATTGCTCTCTCACCTTTTGATTCCCCCTCTTCTCTTCCTGGTTACCTCTATCTCCCTCCTCCTTCTTCTCTTCTTCATGTAACTCTGCAAAACTCTCTGGGTATCTCTCACTGTGGAGAATCTTTTCTCCATTAACCTAGATGTTTTATCATCACTGCAGTATGGATGGAGTAGTCTTGAGGCTACTGAAAGAATAAGACGAAGGCCAGAGGCAGGAGGCTTAAATCCAAAACTTGAGACCAGAAAACTCCTGACTCCAGGGAACATTAATAGACAAGAGCTCATCCAAAAGCCTCCATACCTACACTGAAAGTAAGCTTCACCCAAGAGCCAACAAGTTCCAGAGCAAGACATACCATACTAATTCTCCAGCAACACAGGAAGACAGCCCTGAACATTAATATACAGGCTACCCAAAGTCACACCAAACCCACAGACACCTCAAAACTCACTACTGGATACTTGGATGCACTCTAGAGACAAGAGATCCAGCTCCGCTCACCAGAAAACTGACACAAGCTTCCCTAAGCAGGAAACATTGACAAGCCACTCATCCTACCCCACCCACAGGGAGGAACCTCCACAATAAAGAGAAACCACAAACTTCCAGCACACAGAAAGGTCACCCCAAACACAGAAATCTAAAGAAAATGAAAAGGCAGAGAAATATTCAGCAGGTAAAAGTACATGATAAATGCCCACCAAATCAAACAAAAGTGGAGGAGACAGGGAGTCTACCTGAAAAAGAATTCAGAATGATAGTAAAAATGATCCAAAATCTTGAAAACAAAAGAATTACAGATAAATAGTCTGCCGACAAGGATTGAGAAGATACAAGAAAAGTTAAACAATGACCTAGAATAAATAAAAAAGAGTCAATCAATAATGCATAATGCAATAACTGACATCAAAAACACTCTGGAGGGAACCAACACTAGAATAACTGAGGCAGAAGATAGGATAAGTGAGGTGGAAGATAGAATAAGGGAAATAAATGAAGCAGAGAGGAAAAAAGAAAAAAGAATTAAAAGAAATGAGGACAACCTCAGAGACCTCTGGGACACTGTCAACTGCCCCAACATTTGAATCATAGGAGTCCTAGAATAAGAAGACAAAAATAAAGGCCATGAGAAAATACTTGAGGAGATAATAGTTGAAAACTTCCCTAAAATGTGGAAGGAAATAGTCACCCAAGTCCAAGAAACCCAGGGAGTTCCAAACAGGATAAACCCAAGGCAAAACGCCCCAAGACACATATTAATCAAATTAATGAAGATCAAACACAAAGAGCAAACATTAAAAGCAGCAATGGAAAAGCAACAAATAACACACAAGGGGATTCCCATAAGGAGAACAGCTGATCTTTCAATAGAAACTCTTCAGGCCAGAAGGCAATGGCAAGATATAAGTGATGAAAGAGAAAAACCTACAACCTAGATTACTGTACCCAGCAAGGATCTCATTCAAATAAGAAGGAGAAATCAAAAGCTTTACAGACAAGCAAAAGCTGAAAGAATTCAGCACCACCAAACCAGCTCTCAACATACGCTAAGGGATCTCCTCTAGATAGGAAACACGGAATAAGTGTATAAACTCACACCCAAAATAACAAAGTAAATGGCAATGGGATCATATTATCAATAATTACCTTAAATATAATGGGTTGAATGCCCCAACCAAAAGACAAACACTGGCTGAATAGATACAAAAACAAGACCCCTATATATGCTGTCTACAAGAGACCCACCTCAAAATAAGGGACACATACATAATGAAAGTGAGAGGCTAGAAAAAGATATTTCATGCAAATGGAGACCAAAAGAAAGCAGGATTAGCAATACTTATATCAGATAAAGTAGACTTTGAAATAAAGGCTGTGAAAAGAGACAAAGAAGGACACTACATAATGATCAAAGGATCAATCCAAGAACAAGATGTAACAATTATAAATATATATGTACCCAACATAGGAGCACCACAATATGTAGGACAAATGCTAACAAGTATGAAAGGGGAAATTAACAGTAGTACAATAATAGTGGGAGACTTTAATACCCCACTCACACTTATGGATAGATCACATAAACAGAAAATTAGCAAGGAAACACAAACTTTAAATCATACAATGGTCCAGTTAGACCTAACTGATATCTACAGGACATTTCACGCTAATGAATAACCAAGAAATCACAGAAGAAATCAAAATACTCATAGAAACAAATGAAAATGCAAACACAACAACCCAAAACCTATGGGACTCAGTAAAAGCAGTGCTAAGGGGAAGGTTCATAAGAATACAAGCTAACCTCAAGAAACAAGAGAAAAATCAAATAAATAATCAAACTCTACACCTAGCAACTAGAAAAGGAAGAAATGAAGAACCTCATGGTTAGTAGAAGGAAAGAAATGGTAAAAATTAGGGCATAAATGAATGAAAAAGAAACAAAGGAGACCATGGCAGAAATCGACAAAGCTAAAAGCTGTTTCTTTGAGAAGAGAAATAAAATTGACAAACCATTAGCCACACTCATCAAGGAACAAAGGGAGAAGAATCAGATCAACAAAATTAGAAGTGAAAATGGTGAAATCACAACAGACAACACAGAAATACAAAGGATCAAAAGAGACTACTATCAGCAACTATATGCCAATAAAATGAACAACTTGGAAGAAATGGACAAATTCTTAGAAAAGTACAACTTTCCAAAACTGAACCAGGAAGAAATAGAAAATCTTAACAGACCCATCACAAGCACAGAAATCGAAACTTTAATCAGAAATCTTACAGCAAACAAAAGCCAGGACCAGTAATCAACAAATACATTCAGTGAAACTACGAAATAAATTAAAAAGACTAAACGAATAGCATGAATTGGCATTCATTAAGTGTGACCAACTTAAAAGCCTTACAGTAAACTGTATTTATGGCCAATTTAGGGTGACAATCTTAATTTAAAACTTTTATAAAAAGTTTGTTTAAAAAAAGGCCAAAAACATTTAGCTTTGGCCATTTAAACTATTTTACTTTTGGGAGCATAACTTCTGTTTTTGAAAAAGAAGTAACATTATTTAAATTGCTCTCCTGAGAAATCAGTCAATTCAGTTCTGTCACTCAGTTGTGTCTGACTCTTTGGGACCCTATGGACTGCAGTACACTAGGCCTCCCTGTCCATCACCAACTCCCGGAGTTTACACAAACTCATGTCCATTGAGTCAGTGATGCCATCCATCTTATCCTCTGTTGTCCCCTTCTCCTCCTGTCTTCAATCTTTCCCAGCATCAGGGTCTTTTCCAAGTGGCTCAGACGGCAAAGCATCTTCCTGCAATGCAGGAGACCTGGGTTCGATTCCTGGGTCGGGAAGATCCCCTGGAGAAGGAAATGGCAATCCACTCCAGCACTCTTGCCTGAAAAATCCCATGGATGGAGGAGCCTGATAGGCTACAGTCCATGGGGTTGCAAAGAGTCGGACACAACTGAGCAACTTCACTTTCATTTTCAGTTCTTCACATCAGGTGGCCAAAATATTGGAGTTTCAGCTTCAGCATCAGTCCTTCCAATGAATATTCAGGACTGATTTCCTTTAGGATGGACTGGTTGGATCTCCTTGCAGTCCAAGGGACTCTCAAGAGTCTTCTAAATAACATTTTTTAAAAACCTGACTTAACATTTTCAAACCTAAGTTAAACTGCTTTCAACTATTTCCTCATACAGTCTTAAGTATGCAATTTTTTCTATAGTTACAATTTAAATCACCTTTCCCCCCAATATATTGTCTCAAAAAGATTATTAAAATGCAATTATTCACCGATGAGTCTAGAGTGCCTACATAGTTTGTGTGTGAGGCAATGACTGACCTTTGTTCCAAACTATAATTTACAGGATGCTGGTATAGCAAACAGCCTTGGAAGACAAGGATGCTGTCTTTCTCCAGGGCACAAGGGCAGTCATGGTCATTGTCCATTTCTAAAGATTTAGGTTCCCTAAGCTCAGAGTTTCTCTCCTGCAATGTAACTCAGTGAGGACAGCACTATCTTGAGCACCCATGTTGCCGTGTGGAAACTGGGGCTTGGGGGACCAATCCAAACATGAGAATGCACTGGCCACTGTCACTGCTAGTATAACAAACTGTCCTTTATCTCTGACCTAGGAGGCTTGTGTCTTCTGCCAGTGTCCACGAAGCTGTGACAGGTGGTCTTGTAAGTCTGCAAGTGAAGTAAGATCTCAAACCCTGCACTGCGCTGGACATCAGTAAGACATGTAACTTACATATGGTTTATAAATTACTTTCAGGATTTATTTGATTGTGATTTCCTTTAAATGAAGCCAGGGCCACTCACTGCACATCTTCCAATGCGAAACTAGTTATTGTTAGCTTAAGAGACTAAAGAAATATGTGATGAAGAGAAATCAACATAACCCATATTTGAAACACACAATGACCTATATTTGAAAAAATCATAAAAAAGCCACATGGGACAGAATTTTCCAAAATTACTTGGCTCTAAATATTTGTGTCACCTTCTGTCTCATTGGTTTATATATCAAGAACTAAAAATGGTCCAGGAAGCATTTGTATGAAATAATAAAATTTTAGTCAACTCATTCTGGCACAAAATAGAAGCTAAGGCAGTAAGCTAGAAACTTTAAGCTCTGCTTTTGAGACATCTTCTTTTCTCTCCATCTATGTCTGTTTATTTAATGCCCTCCCCCCGCCCCACCAAAAAAAAGAGCAATGGTCAAAAAGCCAACCATGAATTCTAAAAGAAATTGTCTTAGTTAATTTTTTAAAACTACCCAGTTTTTAAAAATTCTGTCCAATTAATTACAAGTGTCTCAAACTCTGAACATTTCCTCTACAATTCCCACATTATTATTGTGTATTAGTACTGAGTATTTATCTTACCCCAATAAATTAGCATCTGGTCTAATTCCAGATTCTAGGCAATGTCTAGAAAAATCGATGTGTAAATGCTATTATGCAAACAAGAATGACAGTTATAAATATTGCTGGACTTTATCCAGTGTGGTTTTCCTGTTGCAAGTGGAAGAAATGAAACGAAAATATCATGTCTAGGAAATCATCTTTTTTCCTCTGAAAATGGAGAAGAAATTAAGCTGTATTCATTTGCTGTGAAAAGAGAAGCTTTCTTAAAGTCTGGTTTGCAGAAATCAGGAAGTAGGGTATTAATGAGAAGTAAGATAAGAGCTATGAGGTGGAATGTAATTTTAAAAAGAAGCAGGCAGTCTCCTCTTTGCATGCCTGACTCAGCGGCTGGTGCTCAAGAACCATGAATCTGAGCTGGTCTTGACCAGTCAATTACTCTAGTCTGTAAAGTTAAGAATTGAAACAGTCCTGGTGCAGAAGCCAGAATCCTCCTGAGCTGTATTTTTCTCTATAACGTGTTCCACATTTGCCAGTCCTGATACAGCCTTGCTTTTCTTATGTTTCTCCCTGCCTAGGCTTTGTAATTCTCTCCTTGAATCTTTTTTTTTTTTAAAGAACTCTGATGCATAGTCTTTATCGAAGCATAATGTGTTGCAGAAAAAGAGTAAAATAGCCCAATTGTCCATCACTAGGTGGCTGGTTGGAAATAATTCATGGTATAGCCACATCATGGAATACTATGAAGCAGTTAAAAAGGAATATCGCTTCATATAATATGGAGTGCCAACTGAAATACAGTTAATTATAAAAGAAATGTCAACAAAAGTATGTACAGTTATGCTGTTTGGTTTTTTTTTTTAGCTATGGTCTTTCTATCTTAGGAAGGAGAGAAAGTGGAAGAAGTATAACTGTAAAATATACATTTGCTTATTTCTAAAAAGGGGGGAGGAGTAAACCCCATAGTTACAGGGTGGGAAATGTGAAGAAGCCAGCGATAGAAATCAGATTTCTTTGAATATAATCTGTTTTGGACATTTGACTTTGGTAGTACATAATTATATTGCATAATTTTAAAACAAAATTAAATTACAAGAAAGCATAGCTTAAAAATTTGAAACAGCAACAAAAAATAAAACCCATATTTATAATTGGTAGCATAACCATAGAAGGAAACTACTTAACATAACTTTAAAACATAGCAATTTGACTGTGAGATATAGCCTATGAAGGGAATCAAAAATGGGCAAAACAATTATCTCAAATTGTTTTGAGTAATCATATTATTACTGGTAGTGTAGATCTTATTTTAGAGGCTTCCTGTATAATGTGGAATAGAGTAGGTAATCACATGACACAAAAATAAACTCAAAATGGATTAAAGATCTAAACGTAAGACCAGAAACTATAAAACTCCTAGAGGAGAACATAAGCAAAACACCCTCCGACATAAATCACAGCAGGATCCTCTATGATCCACCTCCCAGAATACTGGAAATAAAAGCAAAAATAAACAAATGGGATCTAATTAAAATTAAAAGCTTCTGCACAACAAAGGAAACTATAAGTAACGTGAAAAGACAGCCTTCTAAATGGGAGAAAACAATAGCAAATGAAACAAATGACAAACAACTAATCTCAAAAATATACAAGCAACTTATGCAGCTCAACTCCAGAAAAATAAACGATCCAATCAAAAAATGGGCCAAAGAACTAAATAGGCATTTCTCCAAAGAAGACATAACATACGGATGGCTAACAAACACACGAAAAGATGCTCAACATCACTCATTATCAGAGAAATGCAAATCAAGACCACAATGAGGTACCATTTCACGCAGGTCAGAATGACTGCTATCCAAAAGTCTACAAGCAATAAATGCTGGAGAGGATGTGGAGAAAAGGGAACCCTCCTACAGTGTTGGTGGGGATGCAAACTAGTACAGACACTATGGAAAACAGTGTGGAGATTCCTTAAAAAACTGCAAATAGAACTGCCTTATGACCCAGCAATCCCCCTGCTGGGCATACACACCGAGGAAACCAGAATTGAAAGACACATGTACCCCAATGTTCATTGCAGCATTGTTTATAACAGCCAGGACATGGAAACAACCTAGATGTCCATCAGCAGATGAATGGATACGAAAGCTGTGCTACATATACACAATGGAGTGTTACTCAGCCCTTAAAAAGAATAAATTTGAATCAGTTCTAATGAGATGGATGAAACTGGAGCCGATTATACAGAGTGAAGTAAGCCAGAAAGAAAAACACCAATACAGTGTACTGACACATATATATGGAATTTAGGAAGATAGTAATGATGACCCTGTATGTGAGACAACAAAAGAGACTCAGAGGTATAGAACAGACTTTAGGCCTCTGAGGGAGAGGGAGAGAGTGGGATGATTTGGGAGAATGACATTGAAACATGTATATTATCATGTAAGAAACGAAGTGCCAGTCTATGTTCAAACAGGATACAGGATGCTTGGGGCTAGTGCATGGGGATGATCCAGAGAGATGATAAGGGGTGGGAGGTGGGAGGGGGTTTCAGGATTGGGAGCTCGTGTACACCCGTGGCTGATTCATGTCAATGTATGGCAAAACCAATACAGTATTTTAAAGTAGAATAAAGTAAAAATAAAATTTAAAAAAAAATCTCCTTGAATCTTTATTAGAGTTGGTATCTTATTTCAAAACAGATGAATAAAAAATAATTAAGATGATGTCATAGAATGAATCTAAATGTCTCACTAGCAGTTGACTCCTGCTGCCTTGCTTACCTGTTAGAACAGATGCCTGTGGATGCCAATCACCTAAGCCAAGTAACTTGGTCCCATGATTTTGGACATCATAGCCTAATGTTCCTGACTTTAGTTCCTGACCAAAACTGTAGAATCAACCTAGACTGTGTTCCTAATAGTTCCTGGCTTTCTTCCCTTCTCAAACAGTTCACTTGCTTGAGATCTCAACATACACTGTATCAGGTCCACAAAGAATCATAAAATTTTCAATCACATTATATCTGAAAGTTCCTTTGTTGTACTCATGTCTCCATTGACCCCCACAGTTAGTTCTAGAAGAGAAAATACACTCACACATCATTCTTTCCACAGGAATTCACCTAACGTTGGTCGTGTTCCAGAGACCAACCCGCAGTAATAGGATGTACACAAAGGGAAATAAAACACTTGCAGGCAAGAAGCATTTTGTAAACATCTGCTCTGTACAGGAAGTGTGATAAGTTCATACTTCAGTGGGAAAAATGTTCACGTGAGCATCTTTCATATTAGTTTTAAATGTTACTCCAGAAGTTTATATAATGAACACGAAAAATACAGAAACAGACACACTGAACTTATCCTGAGTTGGAGCGAAATTCACAGGGAGGTGATTTTAAAATACACTGAGAAAATGTAAAGAGGCGGTCTAAGTGAAAAGGAACACCGTCTGTAGCCCAGGCAGACAGATTAGTGTAACGGAAAGGAAGTATGAGACCACATGCTGTCATTTCAATAGGAAGAACTGAAAGTCAGCGCTGTTCCTTCTTACTTCATTTGTATTACTGAGGGGTCAGTTTCAGAGAAGCTGTACAAAAAAGTTTTGATTTGCATATATTCATCTTCTTAAACTTTTGTTTGCATTTATATTATGCTTGGTATGTCCACTAGACACAAGCTTACTTGAAAGTTGAGCAACAATGGGAAGTTAGCCTCCTAAGAGAATAAGCAATAGCCTAATATGCCAGAATCTCTCATGTTTCCCAGGTCTGTATGACTCTGACTGTGAATATCTATGGATTGGGAATATGGGGGTCTTCCTGGCTCCAGGGAGAGACACTGCCCACTACAGTAACCCCTGGGTCCTGCCCAGTGTCAGCTGGTATCTGCCTAGGGCAGGGTAACAAGAGACAAGTTATCTGTCACTGCATTCATTTTTGGTGTCACACAATCAGAGATAAAAAATTTAAACAAAAATGAAATACAACCAATCCAAAATATTACTTATTAAGTAAAGATAAAGAAATGTAATCTGCAAGCTCAGACAGACAGCAGCTGGCCCACCTATCAGAACTGGATGTTCCCTCGAGAGATCTCAGCCCTATCTCCTTGCCTTAGATGTGGGGGGACTCACTTGGTAAAGAATCAATTTACCTGGTTAGATCCCTGGGTCAGGAAGATCCCCTGGAGAAGGGATGGGATGCCCACTCCAGCGTTCTTGCCTGGAGAATCGCATGGACCGAGGAGCCTAGCGGGCTGCAGTCCGTGGGGCCACAGGGAGTCGGACGGGACCGGGCGAGTAAGCACAGTACACACAGGTGTGCACTAGCTCCCCTGCTCTGTTCCCTCCCTGTCCTCTCACAATTTGTCTTGTTCTCTGTACTTCAGAGTCTTTTAACAGGCCACAAAGATGCTATGGAACAAATGCAATCAGGCTGCATCAGTGTGTGCATAATTTTCAGAGACAGCACAGTGAGGGCTGATACGCACTGAGCCCTCACTTGCCAAGCCCTGTGCGGGGGCGTTCAGGCTTTGGAGCTTCCTCTCGGTGCTGGTTATGGACATGGCACGTGCATTCACTAGACGATCCAACAGACTCTTACTGGTGAAGCAGCTTTCTTCACCTATTCTTCAAAGCAGGATGCTTTACGCCTGGTGTCAAGAGGTCATGGAACATACGGGGGCTCCATTTTACTTCCGTTCCAAACACCTCTCTTTTCAACATCGCCACATGGCATCCTACTCTTTCAGCATGCCGAAAGGGAACATCCTCTTATTCCATTATTTTACAAAGGCTTCCTCTTGGCTCCCCTAACTGTCTTTTCCTGTCTAGGAAGTTCCTAGGTGCTCAGTGTATTTGCTCGTGGTCTGAGTTTGGGAAGGGGCTGAGTTGACATTTTCTGTTCATAGTCACTGGCTTTTCTCCATCCTATATGAGTACCACTGAGCGTGTGGCAAAACCTAATGGTACACAAAACTATAAATAAGCATATTACATCTTTCTGGAAGAAGAGGTGGTGGAAAGCTATTTCCTTTCCCAATAAATACAGAAACATTATGGAATAAAGTGCAAACTTGTATTGGGAAGCAGATGTCAAAAGAATATTGGTGCCTCCAGTGGACTCTACCAGTCTCAAAGACTTCTATGAGAACCAGTCTTTTTATTTCCCCCTGTGGCTGGGTATACAAAATGTTGAAAATTTTGCATAAAAAATTTTATTCATAAAACTTTGATGAGCATTATCCCTACAGAGTTTTTTTTCATGAAATTATCTTTATAGATTTTTAACAGAGTAAATAAACCTTAAAAATCATAACATCATGAATGTCTTTTTTTTTTAACTGGGGAGTTAACAGAATTTCTTGATAATTTGGAGGTATTTTTATTACTGAGATTTTTCAAGATTTATTTCTCTAAAAATATCAATTCACTTTTTTTTTACAATTCCTTTTTAAAATAACATCTCCATCTTATGTAAAAGTAACATCTATAAGTCCAAGTTGAAAATTACAATAAAAACCTGTATGTCACCAAAATATAGTAACATTCTGTTTTTATCAATAATGTGGTAGATTCCATTATAATAGAATATCAGCAAGCAAAATTTGTTAAACCTCTAACTAAGGTTTCATGGAAAATGACTTTTTACTCATTCTAAATCTTTAAAATTGTCAGTCTGGGAGTTGGATCTGGTCTGTAGATCTTTTGGACCATTTGATTTTTTTTTAAATGAAAATATTTCTCATATAAAAACCTTATGTTGGGCTTCTCTTTAAAAGCTGGAGGGTTTAGGAGTATGGGCCTCTACTGCCTCACAGTGACAACTGACAAGTGCTAAGTGGAGACTGCCACTTCCATACAGGGCGTCTTCTCCCAACACTCCTGGCCTTTCCAGCAGACTCCATTCCTTTCCATAATTTGCCCAGGCATTTGAGTTGACACTATTGAATCTTTCTACCAGTCTTGCATTCATCAAACATTTTTAGATATTGTAGCATATTATAGGAAATGCCAGACTAGATGAAGCACAAGCTGGAATCAATATTGCTGGGAAAATATCAATAACCTCAGATATGCAGATGACACCACCCTTATGGCAGAAAGTGAAGAAGAACTAAAGAGCCTCTTGATGATAGTGAAAAAGTTGGCTTAAAACTCAACATTCAAAAAACTTAAGATCACAGCATCTGGTCCCATCACTTCATGGGAAATAGATGGGGAAACAGTGGGAAGAGTGTCAGACTTTATTTTCTTAGGCTCCAAAATCACTGCAGATGGTGACTGAAGCCATGAAATTGAAAGATGCTTGCTCCTTAAAAGAGAAGCTGTGACAAACCTAGACAGCATATTAAAAAGTAGACTTGAGGACAAGGTCCATGTAGTCAAAGCTATGGTTTTTCCAGTAGTCATGTAAGGATGTGAGAGTTGGACCATAAAGAAAGCTCAGCATTGAAGAACTGATGCTTTTGAACTGTGGTGTTGGAGAAGACTCTTGAGAGTCCCTTGAACTGCAAGGAAATCAAACCAGTCAATCTTAAAGGAAATCAGTCCTCAATATTAATTGGAAGGACTGATCTAAAGCTGAAACTCCAATACTTTGGCCACCTGATGTGAAGAGCCGACTCATTGGAAAAGACCCTGATGCTGGGAAAGACTGAGCACTGGAGGAGAAGGGGACAACCAAGGATGAGATGGTTGGATGGCATCACGTGGACATGACTTTAAGCAAACTCCAGGACATGGTGAAGGACAGGAAAGCCTGGAATGCTGCCGTCCATGGGATTACAAAGAGTCGAACATGACGAAACAACTGAACAACAACAACAAATGACACTGTTCTTCAACTAGCAAGTACATTACTTAGCCCTTGTGCCTGCCCTTGAATACCCAGAAGTCCATACAAGAGACGCAAGAATGAATCACTGAACTATGGCACTGTAAAAGCAATGACAGAGATCTGCTCTGAACAATATGAGAGCTCTGAAGTGCAGCAACTCCAGTCTGGAATGGAAAAAAGGGTTCAGGGAAGGAGTCCCTCAAGGGCTGTGCCTGACAACAAAGGAGACGAGGATAATTTAGGCCAATTGAATAGTCTAAAGAAAGGCACAGCAGGCAAAAGTGTCTGTACTTTTATTGTGAGAACACAAAGACTGGAAAAGGGTGAAGAGAATTGACATTTGAGATGGAAAGAAGTCAGATTGAAGAAGCCAGCATACTGAGTTGCCCACATAGGGCCTCAGGTTATATGTGGCACGAAAAAAAGAATCCCCATAAAGGAACATTACAGTTTACTCCTATGTCTTACAACATGACATTTGTGTTAGCTATATTGGATTTAAAATCTTCCTAAAATGCATTGCATACATCTCCTCTTTCTTAAATTATGGAATGATAAATTTAAATTTCTTTTGATGACTCAAGAAGAGCAATATAAATGTCAATGATTAAATCACTGCCAATAAAATACCAGTGCTATAAGTGGGAATCTTCTTCTTACATGAATAAGGGATCCCTGGTGGCTCAGAAAGTAAAGAATCTGCCCACAATGCAGTTCAGTTCAGTTGCTCAGTCACGTCCTGAGACCCCATGGACTGCAGCATGCCAGGTTTTCCTGTCCATCACCAACTCCCTGAGCTTGCTCAAACTCATGTCTGTAGAGTTGGTGATACCATCCAATCATCTCATCCTCTGTCATCTCCTTCTCCTCCTGCCTTCAATCTTTCCCAGCATCAGGGTCTTTTCCAATGAGTCAGTTCTTCGCATCAGGTGGCCAAAGCTTCAGATTCAGCATCAGTCTTTCCAATGAATATTCAGGATTGATTTCCTTTAAGATAGATATGTTTGATATCCCTGCAGTCCAAGGGACTTTCAAGAGTCTTCTCCAACACCACAGCTCAAAAGTATCAATTTTTTGGTGCTCAGCTTTATAGTCCAACTCTCACATCCATACATGACTACTGGAAAAACCATAGCTTTAACTAGATGGACCTTTGTCGGCAAATAGTACTGTCTTTGCTTTTTAATATGCTGTCTAGGTTGGTCATTGCTTCTCTTCCAAGGAGCAAGCAGCTTTTAATTTCATGGCTGCAGTCACCATCTACAGTGATTTTGGAGCCCAGGAAAATAAAGTCTGTCACTGTTTCCATTGTTTGCCCATCTATTTGCCATTGAAGTGGTGGGATCAGATGCCGTAATCTTAGTTTTCTGAATTCTGAGTTTTGAACCAACTTTTTCACTCCCCTCTTTTACTTCCATAAAGAGGTTCTTTAGTTCCTCTTCACTTTCTGCCATAAGGGTGGTGTCATCTGCATATCTGAGGTTATTGATATTTCTTCCAGCAATCTTGATTTCAGCTTGTATTTCTTCCAGCTCGGCATTTCCCATGATGTACTCTGCATTTAAGTTAAACAAGCAGGGTGACAATATACAGCCTTGATATGCTCCTTGCCAGTGAGGAACCAGTGCATTGCTCCATGTCCGGTTCTAACTGTTGTTTCCTGACCAGCAAACAAGTTTCTCAAGAGGCAGGTCAGATGGTCTGTTATTCCAATCTCTTTAAGAATTTTCCACAGTTTGTTTTGATCCAGACAGTCAAAGACTTTAGTAATGAAGCAGAAGTAGATGTCTTTTTCTAACTATCTTATTTTTTTGATGATACAACAGATGTTGGCAGTTGGATCTCTGGTTCCTCTGCCTTTTCTAAATCCAGCTTGAACATCTGGAAGTTCTTGGTTCACGTACCGTTGAAGCCTGGCTTGGAGAATTTTGAACATTACTTTGCTAGCGTGTGAGATGAGTGCAACTGTGCAGTAGTTGAACATTCTTTGGCATTGCTTTCCTTTGGGATTGAATGAAAACTGATCTTTTCCAGTCCTGTAGCCACTGCTGAGTTTTCCAAATTTGCTGGCCTCTTGAGTGCAGCACTTTCACAGTGTCACTTTTTAGGTTTTGAAATAGCTCAATTGGAATTCCTTCACCTCCACTAGCTTTGTTCATAATGATGCTTCCTAAGGCCCACTTGGCTTCACATTCCAGGATGACTGGCTCTAGATGAGTGATCACACCACCATGGTTATCTGGGTCATGAAGATCTTTTTTGTATAGTTCTTCTGTGTATTTTTGCCACCTCTTCTTAATATCTTTTGCTTCTGTTCGGTACATACCGTTTCCGTCCTTTATTGAGAACATCTTTGCATGAAATATTCCCTTTGTATCTCTAATTTTCTTGAAGAGATCGCTAGTCTTTCCCATTCTATTGTTTTTTCCTCTATTTCTTTGCATTCCCTTAGGAAGACTTTCTTATCTCTTCTTGCTATTCTTTGGAACTCTGCATTCAAATGGGTATATCTTTCCTTTTATCCTTTGCCTTTTGCTTCTCTTCTTTTCTCAGTTATTTGTAAGGCCTCCTCAGATAGCCATTTTGCCTTTTTTGCATCCCATGATCCCTGCCAATTCAAGAGACCTGGATTCAGTCCCTTTGCTGGGAAGATCCCCTGGAAAAAGGATAGCTATGCACTCCAATATTCTTGCCTGAAGAAAACCATGGACAGAGGAGCCTGGCAGGCTCCATAGGATTGCAGAGTGTCAAACACAACTGAGTGACTAACACTTCCATTTTCATATGTGGGACTCTTCCTCCTACATTAATAGTAAGTATTTGAGTAACATCTTTCTTTTCCCCCTACTTTACCAAAATCTGTCTTTATTAAAGTGAACCAATCTTTAGCGCAATATCCCGAATGTAATGGAAGAGGGCTGTGTAGACTCGACCTGCCTATCTCCAATCACACGGATGCCAACAGACCACGTTCACCTTCCACATGACGGTATGGTGAGAGAACTCGCCGCACTTCTAAATATTATTTTAGCAGAAGACAGACAGCAGATTTCAGTGCTGTTAGCGACTTGCTATTTTCAGTAAGCTTTTTCTGAGCAGCAAAGAACAAGAACTTTTTCAAAAATCTTAGCATTGGATATAAATGTTGGTAGTAGATACAATCAATAAGTACCTTGAGTAAACTCATCTTTTTTTGACATATACCTGTTATGAGAATTGAAAGCAATTGAGGGAAAAGTAAGAAGTCTTAAGTGCTGTCTCCCCCTTATTTCTTATTCCTGAAACAATATAAACTAAAAGTAAAGGATCAAACTCATTACAAATACATACAATATGTTTTTTATTTAGGTTGGGATGAGTACTTTTATAAACCGGTATGCCTTAACAGCATGCCAACTCTTTTATTTACTCAGAACCACCTCCTTGCCCTTTTTTTTAACTTTCACGTAGACTTGAATACATTTGAGATCAGTGGCTCTCATCCTTATATTCCTCTCTACATCCGAGCTGGTGTATATCAAAAGGGAAAGAATCTTCCTTGGACTGGATACAGACAGTATAGGCTGGGTTATACACAAGTCTCACTCCTCTCTTCTACTCTCTCTTCCAAAACATATGAAAAGGCAGGTTAGTATCAGGATTCTAGAGATTACCTTAAGTCCCCTAAAATTTAACTTTTTTAAAGCACATTCCTTTGAGGTATTGTCCTTTAATCCTTGTTACTAATGAGTTGCCTGGGGCACAGCTTCATAAATGCCTAAGAGACACCGTATTATCACAAAAAGACAGTCTCAGTTGCTCGAGTGAGTGAGTCAACCTGCGGTGAAATAAACATCTTGAGATACTAAAATTCCAGACCTGCTTTGACCATGAGTGGTTCCTAATTCTTCCTCCTCTAACCTTCTTGAAAATGGATAGGCCAGGTCATAGAAGAGAAGGAAAAGAAAGGAATTAAAAAATAAAGAACTGAAAAAAGAAAAGGTACACAAGAGGAAGAGAAGAAACCATGGGAAGTCACCCAAATCCATGGATCTTGCTAGGGTTTGAATAAACATTTACATATTTAGTAACTATCTTTTGGGGACAGTCCCTAAATTCAGGAAAATTATGACTTCATCCTTGGTCCCAGTATGTCACCAGGGTAAATCCCTTTGCAAATCACATATTTTAAAATTCTTCTCTAGTCTCTTTCCTTTTAACTTCTTTCATTAAAATGGCATTTTCTGTACAACCTGAAATTTTAAAGTGGTTAAATTTTGTCCTAGACATTCCTACAAAGAATCTTAGTTTATATTCATATGCAGGTAGTTACCTTCTGTTTCCAGTTCAAGTATAATAGGAAATGTATCTTTTTCCTTGTTTCTGACCTTTGGGATTATTATGCCGGAAATGGATATTAAAACTATCTTACTAGAGTGTGTAGAATAAGGGTTTAGAATCCTAGACTCTGGAGTCAGACTGCTTGGGTTTGAATCTGAGGTCTGACAACTGGGAAAATGATGTTAGCTATGTCTGCCTATGTTTCCTATTCTATATGAAGATGACGGTGGGTGGAGGTGTGGCTTTGGGGAAAGATAAATATGGTGCAGTTGGAGCTGGCAAGGTGCACTGTGTGCCCATGGGTGCTCAGGAGGGAGGCAAGGAGACGTGGGCCTTGAGGGAGATGAAGGAGAAGGTGGGCTGGGGTGTGCTGAGCGTCAGAGGTGTCATAGACGAAAAACACAGACAGACTGCCTTCTGCGTATTATGATAAATGAGACGCAACACTCCACCTGAGTGGCTATAAAAAGGGCACATAGAAAGCAACTTCATTTAAAAAGATTTATGTAACCCCCCCCCAAAAAAAAACACTTTTGTGTACATATTCAATTTTCTGAAGGGGCTTCCCTGGTGGCTCAGAGGGTAAAGCATCTGTCTGCAATGCAGGAGACCCGGATTTGATCCCTGGGTCAAGAAGACCCCCTGGAGAAGGGTATGGCAACCCAGTCCAATATTCTTGCCTGGAGAACCCCATGGACAGAGGAGCATGGTGGGCTAGAGTCCACAGGGTCGCAAAGAATCAGATACAACTGAGTAGCCTCACTTACTTTCTTTCTTTCAGTTTTCTGACAGCAAAGCAACTTGCAAAACTTGCTTAAACCTGAGCATTACCTTTCCAATGAAATAAAATAAAAATTAAAAATAAATAGGAACCAAGTGAAATAAAGTCAATTCCAGATACGATCCTACAAGTTCTGCTGCCTCTCCCAACTGAGTGGCAGGATTCAAGTCATCATTAGGGAATTTTATTTTTACACATGTTATCTTAAGCTGTAAGACCATCCATGAAACTCTACCTCATAAAGTTATAGTGAAGTTTAAATGAATTAATAGGTGGAAAATGTTTAGGGCAGTGCCTGGCACATTGTCTGTTCTTTATGAAAGCTCCTTCTGCTGGGAATCTGGAAAACTAACCTGTGCAAAGGTGTTGGAACAGCACTGTCCAACAGAGTGGCCTCTAGCCACAAGCAGCAACTGAAGCTTTGATTCAACTTAGCTGAAATTAAATGAAGCTAAACATTCAGTTGCTCAGTCACATTCATCACATTTCAGGGGCTCAGTACCAGTGGCTGTCATACTGGACATGGCAGGTATGAAACACAAGACCCCAGAAAGCTCTACAGCACAGTATCTGTTAGAAACTGATAATTATAATAGTAGTAGTAGTACAACAGAAACCCCAGGAATAGAGTTAGTTGAGTCAGGCAGTCATTAAACATGGAGTGAGGGTCTCCTCTGGACCAGATGCCACATGAAATGCAGAGGATACCATGTCCGTCTGTGCACACCTGCATGTGTCCCCGTGTGCTTGTAAGGGTGGGGGCGGGCTGATGAATCAGGAAAATTAACTGTAAGGAGACTTGAAGGGTGACTACATTTTATGTAGGAAAGCATTACAGAATTTTAAAGTTGTTCATTAGTCATCTGCGTAACTAAAATCTCAACTCCATATACTGACATTATGTGTGTCTTGTTCATCCTTTTAATTTCTTGTTCCTTGCACAAGGTTCACCACATGACTGCTCACCATACATTTCCAAAATAATGAGTTTTAAAAGTCAAATCGGAATGGAGTGAGGATGAGCATCCGGAAGCGAGGCTGGAGGAAGGAGGAGAGGGGAGGGCAGGACGGGAGGAGAGAGGTTCCGCAGAAAGAGCCAGCAGAGCACACCCGGAGGGGGCAGCACGGGGCAGATGGAGACCGCAGGTGAGAGCGACCACGCCCCTCATCCTTCGCCTGGGGATGCCCACGCTGCTTGTACTAAGGATTCCCCTTCTTTATCCCACTTTTTACCTGTACATTTCGAGTAAGAAAAGGGTGACCTGGGAGAAAACAGGGTTATACGTTTACTTCATGGAGCTGTAGCAATGGATAAAGTCTATCCATGCACACACTGCGAAGGTCCAAGGACCTCCCCCGAGGAAACGAACGTGAGGGAAACTGACTGGTTCTGGCTATGTCAGTGTCCTCTACTGTTAGCTTGTTTTCCAGCGAGGCAGGTCTGCGGACAGCCTACAATTCCTGCTTAACATTAGAAACAGTGTTTTGAACATTCTTGCATGTGTACACTAGGACACATGAATGAAAATTTCTCTTGGGGAGTGGCTTACAAAACTTACCATGTATTAGAACCACCTAGAGAGCTTGTTAAAACACAGGCTGCTGCTCTTATAAGTGGAATCTGAGAACAAAAAATGAACTCAGAGAGACAGAGAACAGGTGGGTGGTTCCCATTGCAAGAGGGGGAGGGGGAGGCCAAATGAGTGAAGTGGATCAAAACTTCCAGTTATAAAATAAATAGGTCCTGGGGATGTAATGTACCACATGGTGACTGTAGTCAATAATACTGTATAATATATTTGAAAGTTACTAAAGAGTAGATTTTTAAGAAAAGATTTGTCAACTATGTGTGATGATGGATGTTAACTAGACATTTGTGGTGATCCTTTTGCAATATATACACATGTCAAACCATGTTGAACACTTCAAGCTAATACAATGTTATATGTCAGTTACAACAATAAAGTAAATATTTTTAAAACTGAAGCCTGAGAAATACTAGGGTTCAAATATTGCAACTCAATGTAAATGAATAAAATAAAGCCATTAATTATTGGGACTTCCCGGGTGGCCAAGTGGCTAAAAGTCTGAGCTCTCAATACAGGGGGCTTGGGGTTCGATCCCTGGTCTAGGAACTATTACTGGATCACACATGTTATAACTAAGAGCTTACCTGCTACAACTAAAGATCCTGCATGCTGAAATGAAGAGCAAAGATTCACGTGCCACAACTAAGACCCAGTGTAGCCAAATAAATAAAAACAAAGCAAACAACATGAATCACTGTGAAAAAATTTCTCCACACATCACAACTCCTTTTGGGTTTTAGTAAACCTCACTTGATACCTTAATCAAGTATTTATTTGCTGATTATTTGCTATGAGACAGGTGCTATTCTAGGCACTGAGAATATAGTAGAAAGAGTGTCCGAGTTCCTCATTCACTGAGATTATACACTAGTGAGGCTATACAAACAGCATAATTTAAAATAATGGAGAGATTCAGTTCAGTCGCTCAGTCGTTTCCGACTCTTTGCAACCCCATGAATTGCAGCATGCCAGGCCTCCCTGTGCATCACCATCTCCCGGAGTTCACTCAAACTCACGTCCATTGAGTCAGTGATGCCATCCAGATATCTCATCCCCTATCGTCCCCTTTTCCTCCTGTCCCCAATCCCTCCCAGCATCAGTCTTTTCCAATGAGTCAACTCTTCACATCAGGTGGCCAAAGTACTAGAGTTTCAGCTTTAGCATCATTCCTTCCAAAGAATACCCAAGGCTGATCTCCTTTAGAATGGACTGGTTGGATCTCCTTGCAGTCCAAGGGACTCTC
>SJYF01000518.1:533181-546813 GCA_006410515.1 Procapra przewalskii
TAGGCCATATCCACACCCCCCTGCAAGAAATACTGATGTATTTCGATTCTCATAATTATTAGGGAATTTGTATTTTTAAAAAATAAAACTCAACATTCAGAAAATTCAGATCATGGCATCTGGTCCCATCACTTCATGGCAAATAAATGGGGAAACAATGGAAAAAGTGAGAGACTTTATTTTGGGGGGCTCCAAAATCACTGCTGCAGCCATGAAATTACAAGACGGTTGGTTCTTGGAAGAAAAGCTCTGACCAACATAGACAGCATATTAGAAAACAGAGACATTACTTTGCCACCAAAGGTCTGTCTGGTCAAAGATATGATTTTTCCAGTAGTCATGTATGGATGTCAGGGTTGGACTATAAAGAAAGCCAAGCACCAAAGAAGTGCTTTATGAACTGTGGTGTTGGATAAGACTCTTGAGAGTCCCTTGGACTGGAAGGAGATCCAACCAGTATATCCTAAAGGCAATCAGTCCTGAATTTTCATTGGAAAGACTGATGCTGAAACTGAAACTCCAGTATTTGGGCCACTTGATGTGAAGAACTGACTCATTTGAAAAGAACCTGATGCTGGGAAAGATTGAAGGTGGGAGGAGAAGGAGATGACAGAGTATGAGATGGTTGGATGGCATCACTGATTCAATGGACATGAGTTTGATTAAACTCCGGGAGTTGCTGATGGACAGGGACGCCTGGTGTGCTGCAGGCCACTGGGTCGCAGAGTCAGACATGACTGAGCGACTGAACTGAACTGAGTCTAATATATATCCAGATTATTAAACCACTGATAAAAACATTTTTTTCATCCCCATTATCTGGTGCATGTTTAGACAAAAGGCTGCTGACATTTTTTCTGTGTTCACATCAGTCAGTGTGCAACACTATTCTGTTGAGGGTATATCAGACACTTACATGTAGGAAAGAGACCAAGGAAGTTGTCTAAGTCTGAGTTAAGTTGCAATATAATTTGAGAATAACCAATCAAATTTCAAGAAGACATACTGCCATGAAACTCAACTAAAAGACATTGTAAGTTTTGCCCAGGCACAATGTGATTCAAATAAAGTTGCATTATAATTAACATGTAATTTTTAGATTATTTCATTTAACCATTCTTTCCTCACTTTCTCAATTGTAAGCTAGATTTTCTTTTCATTTATGTATTTAAAACTTTCCTGAATGTAATGAGTTTTGGTCTCAGGAAGTTCAGTTTTCATAAACTTTTTCAACTTAAATAGAAACTCAAGTACCTTTCCTCTTGCCATTAGAGTAAAAACAAAAAAAAAGATTAATCCCCATGAGTGGTCTATCAACATAATGCAAAATAATTGCATTATATTCATATTTTCTTATTTGTAGCATTATTTAAAAATATTTAACAAGCACAATGTTAGGGATCAAATAAAATATATATCACAAAACTCTTAGAATTCATTAAATGACCTAAGCTGCAAGAATACAAGACTCTAATATTATAGTAGTCTTTAAAAGACTAAGATGAAAACACGGTACCTTAAAAGCAAAGTCTCACAAAATTGTATGATGCCCAGAAAAAAAAGAATTTTAGTGGTAAGGCCAATCAACTGGAGTCAATTTGTATAAGGAAGACTTTGCATTCATTCACCCACCAAATATTTACTGAGTCCCTGCCAAATGCTAGTCAGCATTTACAGACTGCATCCTTGCCCTCATAGAGCTGCCATTCCATGGGGGAAGAAGTTCAGAGAGTGAAGGTGAAAAGAGAACAAGGAAACAAACAAAACAGTCAAATATGAGTTCAAACACAAGCTCAAATTTTTAAGAGCTATAAATTCATAGACACGTTACTTAGCCTTTCTGACCTCATCTCCTCATTTACAAGTGGAAATAATACGACCTATCACACAAGTTTGCTGTTAGGATCAAACAAGATTGATATGGTCTTATCTGTGTTTTAAAGTCAGGGAGAGATTAAAATTCAAAACTCTCAAATTCTGTACAGATAATAAAGTGTATTGTCTGCCTTGGAATCTTTCCTATCTCACCTGATTTCATTTACCCCAACTCTACCACTACTAAGTCGCCTCGGTCGTGTCCGACTCTGTGCGACCCCATAGACAGCAGCCCTCCAGCCTCCGCAGTCCCTGGGAGTCTCCAGGCAGGAACACTGGAGTGGGTTGCCACTTCCTTCTCCAATGCATGAAAGTGAAAAGTGAAAGTGAAGTCGCTCAGTCATGTCTGACTCTTAGCGACCCCATGGACTGCAGCCCACCAGGCTCCTCCGTCCATGGGATTTTCCAAGCGAGAGTACTGGAGTTGGGTGCTATGGCCTTCTCCAGCACACCAAAAACCAAATTTCACTGATTCTAGGACATACATTTCTCCCACTTCAACTTTTCTGGAATAGAACATGTCTTGGAAACAATAGATAAGCATACCTCTCAAGACTGAGAAACTAATATGTGTATGTATATGCGTGTGTGTATGGGGGAGGACGGATCATACATGGGAAATGGTTGTGAATCACATTTGTTCAGCAACTTTCAAGAACTGCTAAGTCAAAACAGTCTAGCTCTATATAATTACAAAGTCACTGCTGACAATAACTGCAGCCATGAAATTAAAAAAGACACTTGCTCCTTGGAAGAAAAGCTATGATAAATCTAGACAGTGTTCAATCCTCAGTTCAGTTGCTCAGTCGTGTCCGACTCTTTTCAGCCCCATGAATCGCAGCATGCCAGGCCTCCCATCACCAACTCCCAGAGTTCACTGATGCTGCTGCTGCTAAGTCGCTTCAGTCGTGTCCAACTCTGTGCGACCCCATAGATGGCAGCTCACCAGGCTCCCCGTCCCTGGGATTCTCCAGGCAAGATTACTGGAGTGGGTTGCTATTTCCCTCTCCAATGCATGAAAGTGAAAAGTGAAAGGGAAGTCACTCAGTCGTGTCTGACTCTTAGCGACCCCATGGACTACAGCCTACCAGGCTCCTCCATCCATGGGATTTTCCAGGCGAGAGTACTGGAGTGGGGTGCCATTGCCTTCTCCCCGGAGTTCACTAGACAGTGTATTAAAAAGCAAAGATATAATTTTGAGGACCAAGGTCCATATAGTCAAAGCTATGGTTTTTCCAGTAGTCATGCACAGATGTGAGAATTGGACAATAAAGAAGGCTAAGTGCTAAAGAGTATAGATGCTTTCAAACTGTGTTGCTGGAGAAGATACTTGAGAGTTTCTTGTACAGCAAGGAGATCAAACCAGCCCATCCTAAAGGACATCAACCCTGAATATTCACTAGAAAGGACTGATGCTGAAGCTGAAGCTCTAATACTCTGGCCACCTGATGCAAAGAGCCAATTCACTGGTAAAGGCTCCATTGCTGGGAAAGATTGAGAGCAGGAGAAGGGGACGACAGAGAATGAGATGGTTAGACAGCATCACCAACTCAATGGAAATGAATGTGAGCAAATTGCAGGAGACAGTGAAGGACAGGGAAACCGGGCATGCTGCAGTCCATGGGGTTGCAGAGTTAGACACAACTTAGGGACTGAACACATATAATTGCAAAGTCAGCTTAACTGCCTAGAAACAAAAGCTTTGGTTTCTTTGGATTCTTTAAAGAAATGTTGCATCACCAATGTGTTTTTGGCACAGCAGATAAGACTGTGTGCAGAAACATTGATATTGAAAATTCTGAGTTGAAACTGGCTCAGGAAAGTTCATCTCTTAATGTTAAGAAGCTTTATCAGAACTTTAACTAAATTCATTTTGTTTAGACTTTCTTTTTTCATATGTGCATAAGAGTTATATATGACCCAAACCTATACCTTGATCTTGTTTAGTCACCAAGTCATGTCTGACTTTTTGCAACCCCATGGACTGTAGCCCACCAGGCTCTTCTGTCCATGGATTTCCCAGGCAAGAATACTGGAGTGAGTTGCTATTTCCTTCTCCGGGATATCTTCCTGACCCAGGGATTGAACTTGCATCTCCTGCTCTGCAGGTGGATTCTTTACTACTGAGCCACCAGGAAAGCCCATAATTAAGTACAAAGATACAGTTCAATAGTTATCATATAAAAGTCTAAGGTATAATGTAATTGATATCATCTTTTCTTGCTTTTCAAAGGCATATAAAACAGGATAGGTTAAAACTGATAGAACCTTGGACTCTATGAAATATGATATCCAGAGTTCTCTAATATGGAACTTGGCCCATCAAAGGAGCTTAATAAACATTCATTGAAAGAAATGAATGCATTATTCAAGAAAGAATACTGTGTCTGGCCCTGAATGCTCCTCCAAGAAAAGGGGTCCTGCAAAAAACATTTTCCTGGGGAGAGGAGAGGATTCTTACAGTGTCCAGGAATCAGCTGTTCATAGCAACCACTGCCATCCTTCAACCTGTTCAATTCAAAATTCTGTTTCAAAAAGGTTAACACAGATAAAGCTTATTTGTATTATTACTGTAACAGTTTAACTGCCTAAAAGAAACCTTAAAAGTTTTAGAAATCACATCATTTCCAATTCTTATTATAACTTTCAAGATAATTTTCTTAGTAATTCCCAGAGAGAATGCCTCCCAGTTTTGTGCAAGGGTTTGTGCTGACCCATCCATGTCAGGGCAAAACGCTCTTTATGCTACAAGCAGAGTTTCTGTAACTGAAACATGAAATCTGCCTAGAAAAGGCAATCAATCTTAACATAGCTATTCATGCTGTAATTGATTTCTGGCAATATATACTTTCAGATGAATACCATGTAAAATGGTTTAAAAATTATGCATATCATGCAATGAAATAAATCCACAGTATCACACTACGCTTTGAGTCAGGTCAGTTTTTCTGATACAACCTGGTTTATAGCACAGAAGCAATTTATCCACTTGACAGAAATCAAGACCAAAAGAAAGTTTCTCTTTTGTAACCTTTAAAGTGTCATAACCAGCTTGTGGACCATTGGTAAAATGAGTAATTTACAGATTACCTAGCTTTGATGCATTATTAATCTTCCTTTGGTGACAAAGACTGGCAGTTATTTAAAACACTGTTTGTCTAGATAAGTGATAAAAAAAATCTTCTGTTCTTTCCTTTCTTTCTGTCGACTACTGGCTGTGTAATCCTTGGCAAGTTACCCTCTCTGCTGTGGTTGCTTTTTTTTTCTTTCTTATCAATAAAATATCAGTGAAACAGTGATTATAAAAGTGCATACCTCACAGATTTGCTAGAAATGAAAGCAATGGCAATCCACTCCAGTACTTTTGCCTGGAAAATCCCACGGACGGAGGAGCCTGGTGGGCTGCAGTCCATGGGGTCGCTAAGAGTCAGACACGACTGAGCGACTTCACTTTCACTTTTCACTTTTATGCATTGGAGAAGGAAATGGCAACCCTCTCCAGTGTTCTTGCCTGGAGAATGCCAGGAACGGGGGAGCCTGGTGGGCTGCTGTCTATGGGGTCGCACAGAGTCAGACACGACTGAAGCGACTTAGCGGCAGCAGCAGCATTAAAGGCTATAAAGCACTTAGAGGAGGGCCTAGCACACAGAAACCCCTAATAAATCTAGCTGCTATTGTTATTATTATGCAACATAATCACATAAAGACAAAGATGAATGAATAAACAGATTAATGAATTAGTGGAATATAAAGCTTGACCTTCATAGGTAATTAAGATTTCAACAGAGAGAAGAGGTAGAAGTGAAACATACTTATTCTTGCTATTCATAACCTTTCTTCCTGTCTTCTCTTCCTGCCAGAGTATAACTTAGATAAAAGGAGCACAGGTCAGGAATCTTGGTTCAGGGCATCAGAGCCAACCTGTGGCTTCTCAAGTGCCTATCAAAGAAGAGACGAGAAGGAGCGATGAGTGTGCACTCCCAGAGCACAGCCACAATGTAGCCAGCTGTGCTGGGTGCAGGCATGATTATACAGGACGGTGAGAGGAGACTGCAACCAGTCAGCCCTTCCTCCATGAGCTCCAGCTTGCACTATCTAAAATGCATTCGGTTATTGTCCTCTTGACAACAACTTGCCAGCTATGTAACTTTCTAAACATTGTCTAACACCTCTAAACTTCAGCATGGGCCATCTATAAAATGGACATTAAAAACAGGCAAGCAGTTGCCTTGAAGAGCAAATTACATTTGTATGACAATTAGAAAAGGATCTGCTACAGAGTAGGTATTCAAAAAATGGTAGTCCCTCAAAACATATGTAAATAGTTTACAGGAAAGTCCTCTACACAAACAGCAACTTGCCTGGGCCTATAAATAACTCTAGTCAACACCATTGCTCCTCTTTGTCCTATCTGATTTACTAGAATGGGGCTGAGAACAATTAGGCTGCAACTACATGTGTTATTTGGGTATCACTGTTTCATTGTAACAGTATGTATCATTTCTATACCCTGCTCCAAATGGACATTCTATAAGAAATGTGATTCAGTCCATTCCAACTGCTTAAGGGTCTCAACAGCATACCAAGTTTTAGATATACAAGTTTAATTGAAATTTGGCATACAGATGAGCACTTCTCTATGTACTAAAACCCAGCAGATGACTCCTAAACAAAGAGCAATCACAAATGGTAATTTTACCCAACTGGATCCAATTATATTTAGCATTGTTTTTATGACAAAGGCTGAAAACGAAGAATGGACTCAAGAAAATGTTTTCCTTTTATGATTCACTCTCTAAGAGGCAACTATGAATTGCCTTATGAAGTTAACTTCTTAAAACTCAGGGAACATAACTGTCTAGAGAAAAAAAAACTATGCAAAATCTTCCTAGAAATAAACATTCTGTTACAGAACAATTGTGTGCATTTCAGCACATCTGGCAATAACACCACAACTCAACAGTGCTGAGACCCTATTAACATTTCATGACAATAAACTGTTATCAGCAGATGTTGATTACTTCAATCCAGGGAGATTTAGACACAAAATATCTGGTTTCTGTCATGCAGAACATAATTCTACAAAGCGGTCAACTGAAAGAGACCCACCATTAATCCAAATGGCAGCTAGAGGAGATGTTGATTGCTAAACGAAGAAGAGGAAGCAGAGCCAAAGGTGATTTTCACACTTGCTTTGCAGCTTCCAAACTGAAAACTCTTAACCAAGGTCCAGGTTTTTGCTTTACGGTTATGGATACTATTTTTTTTTCAAAGGACATAACAGATACTAAGATTCCCTGAATTCTAAACAACTACATATGCTTGTGATATCATAAGAAATCATGATATCACACATACTTCCTTTGATGGATTTTATATTTCTTTTGATAAGTGTGTTTTTATAAGGAAATGAGACCCTTCATTTTATTTGGAAATCCCTTTTACAGCTGCTGTGTGGTTGTATTCTCAGGTAACTGCCCCTGTGGGTCCACGAGTGAAGTCATACCTATGGGGGTAAGTGGTGGGGTCTCTGTTTAAAGGATTAGACATACCTAATGTCAATGATCCAGGAAACAAGGAGAAACTAGAAAAACAAATGGGAGTTTGAAAGGCATATCTTACACTGGGTAAAGGGAGTGGGTGGTATTCCTTTATCCATCTGGGCTAAGACTGACTATTAAGAGCTAGACTGTTTGGTCTTTGCAGGGTGGGTGGGAGGAGAACACTCTCTGCCAACTGGATGAAGCTTGGGGTTAGGGAGGGGTCAGTCCTTAAGAAGCTTCAGAAATGAGGGGAAAGACACTTACAGCCAGCTGGGAGTTTGTCTCTGTAGGTTAATTATCTTTTGTTATCCCTAAGCATTTGACAAGTGAGTCAACTCCGGGAGTCGGTGATGGACAGGGAGGCCTGGTGTGCTCGCAGAGTCGGACACAACTGAGCTGAACTGAACTGGACTGATGAAGATACAGTCTTACCTCAGGTGAGCAGAAGGAACCTGAAGGGAAGAGCCTGGGGCTAGAAATAAAAGGAGAGCAGTGTTGTGGCAAGGTCATCAGTGACAGCTTCCCCAGAAGAGGGTGAATCTCCACGAACCAGCAGCTGGCATAGAAGATCTGGGGAGCTCCTTCTACGAACCAGCAGCTGGCATAGAAGATCTGGGTATCTCCTTCCACGAACCAGCAGCTGGCATAGAAGATCTGGGTAGCTCCTTCTACGAACCAGCAGCTGGCATAGAAGATCTGGGTAGCTCCTTCTACGAACCAGCAGCTGGCATAGAAAGATCTGGGTAGCTCCTTCTAGGTGGACATTCACTCTTTCACCCTCCTTACAGGACTCAGATGCTATTTTACGAAAAGAGCTGGCATCACTTAATTCTTTATCAGAATAAATACCAAGGAGAGTGCCATGTCTCTTTTGAGGAATGAATTAATGTATACCTTCTCTTTGCTCGACACTATATTAAGTGTAGAGGGATGAAAGACAGCCCCACCTCTGGAGGCATACGGTCTGGTAGAAACAGATATGTGAGCAAAGAAGTCTAGAAAAGTGAAATAGATGTTTGAATGACGTATTTATCAGACATATGGAGGCAAAAATGAAAGAGGTATGACAAGCATATAAAAATGCAATGTGATTCATCGGTTTGATGGATACTCTGAAAGAAAGTGAAAGTCCTCAGTCGTGTCCAACTCTTTGCCACATCATGGACTACACAGTCCACGGAATTCTCCAGGCCAGAATACTGGAGTGAGTAGCTGTTCCCTTCTACAAGGGAATCTTCCCAACCCAGGGACTGAACCCAGGTCTCCCACATTTCAGGTGGGTTCTTTACCAGCTAAGCCATCAGGAAAGCCCCAAAATACTGGACTGGGTAGACTATACCTTCTCCAGTGAATCTTCCCAACACAGGTATCGAACTGGGGTCTTTTGCATTGCAAACTTCTCTTGAAGCTTGACTGAAGCTATATCCATATTCTAACTTCAATCAAACTTCAAGAGAGTCATGTACTATACTCTGTCAACAGTGAATGTCAGAAAAAGATTTTCTAGCCTGCAGCCTGAATTTTTCATTTCCTTATTAATACATGATTTTGCCTGGAGAAAAGGCGGCTAGATGGGGGGATTCTCTTTATCTGTGGTCTCTGATATTAAGTTACCTCTCTTAAATCACAAGTTCATAGTCTGGGTCCTTGGGCTTATTAGACAGGTTTCATCCAAAACCATCCTGAGGTCAATAACGATTTTAAAAGGTCTGTGATCCATTAAAACATTTCTTTAAAAGGTCATTTTTGTTTCATCATGTGAATTAAAGAATCTCTTTGGGTTTCTTCTGAGACCCTGATTTAAGTACCCTTGGAATCCCTTTTTGTTTGTATCCATGGTTAAACAGATCATACCAGCAATGGAGCAGTGACTTTGTATTAAAAAAATAAAAAACTACATTAATAACTAGAGAGTAAAAACTGCTTTACATAAAAGAAAACTCTAGTTCTCACAAGCTTCACATTGCATAACCTAGGTATCAAGATACGGTGAGTACATTTCCATATTTTGAATTTTAAAACTTATTCAATTCTCTCATATTTTGGATTATTTTTTAATGTTTCTTCTTTAGTGTTCTTCAATTTCAATATGATACATTTAAATGAGTTTATGTTTCTGCATCACACTAATATTCTTGTACTTCATAAACATGAGAATGAATCACTTCTGAAAAATGATCATTCATTACTATTCAAATATTGCCTCACCCTCATTCTCTATATTTTCTCCTTCTGGAGCTTTTGCCTTAATGTTTATATTCTCCACTTATTTATATCTCTGTATTCTAGGTATTACTATCAATTATGCCATGGTTAGTCTTCACTTTTAAATCTTCCATTGAGTTTTTATTTCAAAATTGTATTTTTCTTTTACAGGTTTTCTATTTGTGTGTGTGTGTTTTTTAAATAACTTATTCTTTGTTAGGGCTTCAATGTCTTCTTTTATACTGTCAAGGTTTTGTGTCCATGGAATTCTCCAGGCAAGAATACTGGAGTGGGGAGTCATTCCCTTCTCCAGGGGATCTTCCCAACCCAGGGATCAAACCTGGGGCCCTTGCATTGCAGGCAGATGCTTTACCATCGAAAACACCAGGGAAGCCCTCAAAACTATACACATATTCATTTTATATATTCTCTTTTATGCTCCAATATCCTCTCAAGTTTTTAAGGATCCAGTACTGCCGTTAGGTCTCATGTTGACTCTCCCTCTCACGGATTGTAGCATCTGCTAACTTTTGTTCAGTAGACTGTTTCCTTGTGTGTTTCGTCATGCATTACAGCGATCATGTCTTTAGCAGGGCTTGGTGCTTTCTGGAAAATACTTAGCAGTCTAGGTGGTCACTACTGTACTTTCAAATGGTTTTCTGTTTTACTCTTCTAGGAGCCTCAGGGGTATTTGTCAATTTGAAGATTTCTAGGTCAGTGAGGTGGTATAAAAAGCAAAAGCAAAACATCGTCACATGATGTGCAGGCCTGAAGAATGTAATTCTTAAGGGAAGATTTCTTTTCATCTTAAAAGTTCTTCTTTTGAAGGAAAAGAAATAAAGTTTCTTCTTCTCACAGTGCTGACAACATATTATTCTAGCCTAACTTTTCACTAACATAGGGTCCTGGTTATGCAGGGGCTAGGGATGTCTCAATTCCAACTCTCTGCCTCATCTGGGGCCAAGGCCTTAGCGTCTCTCTACCTCACAAGGACATCAGACTCCAACTTCCTGGTCACTCAAACGTCTAACCCCTGGGGCAACCATAGCATCAGTCAGGGTGTCCTCTGGCTTTTAACTTCCTTGCTTTCGGCAAATAGTAATCACTTTTTTTTTTTTTTTTTTGCAAAATTGAGCCACATGTTAAAATCCTTTCGATTATTTTATCCATTACTGCTAGGTGTTTATAACCAAGAGTCTGTTTCAGAATATCTCAGTCTACTGTTTTGCCAGAGATTTAGTTTACAGTTTGTAATCAGTCAGTTATTTCCAAGCAGGAATTTTAGCTGGACTGTTTCAGATCTTCAGAATTTAGAAATACTTAACATGCTTTATGTCCAGAATTCTTCTCCATGTTCAGAAGTGATGGACTAAAGACATATTTACTTTCTAAATGAAGGAATTCTGTGATATAACTTCTGGGATCCTCCCAGGACATGGACATTTCTTGCTAATCACCATTACAAACTGATTAAAATCGATTGAATTAATTTATTTTCAACTAGAAGTTGAAAAAAGCAAGATTTTGAATCTTTTTCTTCTAAATACTAACTTCAAAATGTTACTTCCTGAGCCTAAAGCCTGAGAATATGTAATTACTCTNNNNAGATAATTAGATACCAATTTCAGTAATAAAAGCCTCATAAATATATGTAAGAAAATCTTTCTACAAAAGTGAACTATGAAAAAGAATATTTTAGCAAGAGTCCATAGAACTTATCCCACAGAAATGACAATTTGCAAAAATCTCTTCTTACATAGAAAAATCTCAATAATTTGAGATAATGGCAGAACCAAATCTAAAGTGTACTAGTTATTTCAACTTTCAAAAATAATATGCCTCCTACTCTAGGAAAATATATGAAATTGTTTAAATTATAAGTCAAAAGCATAGAGAAGGGCTTATTTGTATCCTCTACCAGAAGGAAATAATTTTCCTTAATTCTTTCTCATAAATCACAGGTGTGAAGTGCTGATGTTTACTGGTGAAGATTTTTCAGTAACCTGATTATTCAAGAGGAAAAAAATAAAAACCTTGTAATAGTAAACAGTGATGAAAAGTTACTATAGAACCTTTCGGAAATAATAGATTTGGACAAGACCAAAGTCTTACTCAGAAACATGTGGTTCACTCTAAAGTTTGCTATCATATGCTTGACCTGACAGGAGGTGCTCATTATGAATTGAAGCACATTAAAATATTTCTGTTGATCTCTCTGTTACCAATGCATTAAGAATGATCTGGGATTCCTTAATGCAGAAAAAATACTTTTTCTCTAAATAGTAGATGATATAAAAACTAGATAATTCAACGAGGAAGGAAACCACATTTGAAGAACCCATTAGGGTTATTTTTCAGGACAACTTGGAATTACTATTTAGTTTCTCTCACTGCTAATATACATCCACAAGTTTTAAAAATCTATTTTCCCCACAAAGTAACAAATGACTAGAGAATGATTAAATGATTTTAAAAAATAGATTTTTGTCTACGGAACAGCATAACTTTTAAAAAGCAATATAGCTTTTATAAGTTACTTAACTTACTCACAGGTAACATTACCAAACATAACCCTCAGACTTAAGGGTAAGCTCAAGTCTAAGTCAATGTAAAAAATTCATGTGTTTTAAATGTACCCTTGAAGCAAACTTGCAAGTAGCTACATTCAGAGTATACAGAATTGATTTATATTCTGTCTTTTCTTGAGATATATCTCCTTGCTACTCAAAGTGTGCTCCACGGACCAGCAGTCTCCACATCTCAGAGACTGTTGGAAATGCAGAAATTTTGGCTGCACCTAGACCCTACTTGACAGAGTCGGACACGACTGAAGCGACTTAGCAGCAGCAGCAGAGGCAGACACTACTTGAATCAGAATCTGCATTTTAACAAGCTCCATAGGTAATTCATGTGTCCATTAAAGTTTGACAATTTCTGTAGTAACAGACATAGTAATACTTTCTAATTTAATGTCAAGTTACAGTATAAGATTTCTTTAGGGGACGATGTCCTGGAATTAGATAGTGGTGACGGTTTCCCCAACTCTGTGCATGTACTAAACACCACTGAACTGCGCAACTTAAATGGATAAATTTTATGAAATGTGAAATCTATTTTTAAAAAAAAAAGGAATAGTAAATGTTTTCAAACTGTACAGTACACAGATGAAGGGAAGGAGTTACATTTTTTTTTCTTTTATCTAGGGGGAAAATTACATGCAGCATCTTCTGGGGGTCACTTCCTCCTGGGAAAAAGGATCCACAGCAGACCTTGACGCGGAGCAGCCTGGGGCAGTGATCTGAAGGTGTCCCCACCCATCCTGCCCCCCTATTCCGCCCCCAGACACACACACACACAGACCTCTAGAGCTGCTTACAGAACTGCTACTGAGAACTGCTTTCCGTGGGAAACCCCATGCAGACGATGTGACGTGTCAAACCAGACTGCACAGTCAACTAAAGGGGCAGGGAGACAGAAGGCTCTCTGCTGGCCACACTTCTGGGCCCAGGCCTGCGAAGGGCGGGAGACTTCGCCCCCCTTCTGCCCTCGGCTCGCCCCTGCCTCTCATCCTCTACCCCCCAAAAAAGAAACCCTGTAGACTTTTGAAGAAGATCTCGTAGTTCCTCGGAGTCCACCCCCCCACTGCCCTTTGGGGCTTCTCCCCTGCCGAGTCTCTGGGGCGCGCACCTGTAACAGGTCCCTCCCGGAGCCCTCGGTGAGAGGTGCGCTCGACGGGGAGGTGAGCCTGGAGGCGGCGCTTCTCGCCGCCTGCGAACTCGGCGGCCGGCCGGGGCCCACGGGCCTGCGGGCGCCTCCTGAAGGGCGCCGGCGGGGCCCGTTCGGACGGCGGAGCGCGCGGGTTCCCGAGCCCCGCCACGGGCAGGAGCGCCGAGCTGCGCCCACGACCCTGAGAGTTCTCATCAACCCACAGCGGCGTGCCACAGGGGACGCAGCTGTGAATGAGCCCCGGCCGCGACTGTGACCAGCGAGCTCCTCGAGGACGCGGGGG
>SJYF01000518.1:577261-591912 GCA_006410515.1 Procapra przewalskii
GATAACTGTGATATTGAATGGTTTGCCTTGGAAATGAACAGAGATCATTCTGTCATTTTTGAGACTGCATCCAAGTACTGCATTTAGGATTCTTTTGTTGACCATGATGGCTACTCCATTTCTTTTAAGGGACTCATGCCCACAGTAGTAGATATAATGGTCATCTGAGTTAAATTCACCCATTCCAGTCCATTTTAGTTCACTGATTCCTAGAATGTCAACGTTCACTCTTGCCATCTCCTGTTTGACCACCTCCAATTTGCCTTGATTCATGGACCTGACATTCCAGGTTCCTATGCAATATTGCTCTTTATAGCATTGGACCTTGCTTCTATCACCAGTCACATTCACAACTGGGTGTTGTTTTTGCTTTGGCTCCATCTCTTCATTCTTTCTGGAGTTATTTCTCCACTGATCTCCAATAGCATATTGGGCACCTACTGACCTGGAAAGTTCCTCTTTCAGTATCCTATCATTTTACCTTTTCATACTGTTCGTGAGTTTCTCAAGGCAAGAATACTGAAGTGGTTTGCCATTCCCCTTCTTCAGTGGACCACATTCTGTCAGACCTCTCCACCATGACCCACCCATCTTGGGTGTCCCCACAGGGCATGATTTAGTTTCATTGAGTTAGACAAGGCTGTTGCCCATGTAATTAGATTGACTAGTTTTCTGTGATTATGGTTTCAGTGTGCCTGCCCTCTGAGGTCCTCTTGCAACACCTACCATCTTACTTGGGTTTCTCTTAGCTTGGACGAGGGGTATTGCTCTCTTCATGGCTGCTCCAGCAAAGCACAGCCGCTGTCCCTTTCCTTAGACAAGGGGTATCTCCTCTCCTCTGCCCCTCCTGACCTTGAACTTGGTGTAGCTCCTCTCAGCCATCCTGTACCCGTGCAGCCACCGCTCCTCAGACGTGGGGTTGCTCCTCTCATACATTATTCTTAATGGTGGATAAATATTGCAGCTTACCCACTAAGATCAGGAACAAGACAAGGATATGCCCTCTCACTATGCTTTTCAGCATCATATTAAAGTCCCAGGTAATGCAATAAAATAAAAAATGTGATAAAATGTATGAAGATTAAAAGAAAGAAATAAACCTGTCTTTTTTTCAGATTACATGGTCATCTATGTAAAAATCTGAAAAACAATTGATCAAAGAATTCCTTTAGTTAATAAAACAATTAGAGCAAGGTTACAGGACACAAGATTAATATTAAAAATCAATTGCATTCTTGTGTATCAGCAATGAAAAAATGAAATTTGAAATTAAAAAAGCAATACCACTTATAATAGCACTTCCAAAAATGCTTAGACATAAATCTAACAAAATATGTACAAGATATATATGAAGTAAACTATAAACACTGATGAAAGATATTAAAAAACTAAATAAATGAAAAGACACTCCATGCTCAGGGATACAAAGACTCAATAGTGTCACATTTTCATTTCTTCCCAACTTGATCTATAGATTTAATGCAATCACAACAAAAATTCAGCAATCTATTTTATGGCTATCAACAAACATTCTAAGTTTATATGGAGAGGCAAAAGATCCAGAATAGCCAAAGCAATGTTGAAGAAGATCAAAGTTATAGGACTGATATTACCCAATTTTTAAACTTACTATAAAGTTACAATAATCAAGACAGTATGGTATTTAAGAGAGAATTGACAAATATATCAGTGGAATTGAATAAGGATACTAAAAATAAATTTATACTAATATAGTCAGTTGATCTTTGACAAAGGGGCAAAAGCAATAGAGAAAAGAAGCTCTCAACAGATTGTGCTGGAACCACTAGATATCTGCATGCAAAAAAATAATAAATCTAAACAAAAATCTTTCATTCTGCATGAAAATTGACTCTAAATAAATCACAGACCTAAATATAAAATGCAAAACTATAAAACTCACAGAAAACAACATCAGAGAAAATTTAGATGCTCTTGAGTTTGGTGATGACTTTTTAGATATAACATCAATGTCATTGGTATGCTGGATTTTGTGAAAATTAAAAATTTCTGCTCTGCAAAGGAAAGCATCAAAAGAATAAAAAGAAAGACAAGCCACAAACCAAGAGGAAATATTTGTAAAATACATATTTGATAAGGGACTATAATTTAAAAAAATAACTTTCAAACAAATAGCTCAACCTAAAAATGAGCCAAAGACCTTAGCAGACACCTCCCCCAAGAAGATAAACAGATGGAAATTAAGTATTTGTGTTTGGAAAGATACTCCACATCATAGGTCATCAAGAAAATGCAAATTTAAAAACAAAGAAATACCACCACATACTACTAGAATAGCCAAAGTCCAGAATACTGACAACTCCAAAAGCCGGCCAGAATGAGCAGCAATGAAACTCTCATTCATTGCTTCCAGAAATGCAAAATGGCACAGTTTCTTGGGAATACACTTAGGCATTTTTTCAACAAAATTCAACATTCTCTAACCACATGATGCAACAAACATGCTCCTTGATATTTAGCCAAAGATGTTGAAGACTTACATTCACACAAAAACCTGAACATGCATTATTATAGTAGTTTCATTGATAATTGTCAACAATTAAAAGCAACCAAGATATCCTTCAGTAGGTGAGTGGTTAAATTAACTGTAGTACCGTCACTTCTTTATCCATTCATCTGTCAATGGACATCTAGGTTGCTTCCATGTCCTGATTATTGTATAGTGTTACAATGAATATTGGGGTACATGTGTCTTTTTCAATTATGGTTTTTATATGCCCAGTAGTAAGACTGCAGGGTCATATGGTAGTCTTATTCCTAGTTTTATAAGGAATCTCCATACTGTTGTCAATAGTGGTTGTATCAACTTACATTCCCACTGACAGTGCAAGATGGTTCCCTTTTCTCCACATCCTCTCCAGCATTTGGTATATATATAATGGAATATTACTTGGCCATAAAAAGGAATGAATTTGAGTCAGTCGGACTGAGGTGCATGAACCTAACAGCCTGTTATACAGAGTGAAGAAAGTCAGAAAGAGAAAAACAAATACTGTATATATTAACACATATATATAGAATTTAGAAAAGCAGTACAGATGAATCTATTTGCAGAGCGTGAATAGAGACATAGACACAAGAACAGACTTGCAGACACAGCAGTTGGAAGGAGAGGTGAGCCAAACTGAGAGAGTATCACTGAAACATGAACATTACCATATGGAAAAGAGAAGGCTAGTGGGAAGTTGCTGTACAACACAGGGAGCTCAACCCAGTGCTCTGTGACCCCACAACCAATCTGGCTCTTGTTGTTAAGTCACGAGTCATGTGCAACTCCTTTTGTGACCCCATGAACTGCAGCCCAGCCAGCTGTATGGGATTTCCCAGGCAGAACTACTGAACTGCAGTACCATATCCTTTTCCAGAGGATCTTCCTGACCCAGGGATTGAACCCATGTCTCCTGAATTGGTAGATGGATTGTTTACCACTGAGCCACCACAGAAGCCCAATCTGGGTCCTATGCTCTCCAAACTGGTCAACAAAGCTTGCATTATCCACCTACATTTTTCTACTATCTATTCTTGCCAAGGAACAAATTTAACAATGTCCAGGCATTTCAAATTGGACTATGACACCTGACATACATTTCCTTTGACTTGATCCAATAGACAGGCAGGCAGTTTGCAATTAGTTGATTCTTGATACATTAAGAATTATCTGGCACAATTTTCCTCTGAAGATGGTAAAATCAGAAGGATCTAGAGGCTCCACGATATTCCCAGAATCTAAGTTTAGTAGCAAGGCCACTGGATTATGATAGAGAATACCTGGATTCTTTGCCATTTTCTGGTAAACATACTTGGCACATGTGCCAAATATGTGGCAGGTAATGGCAAAATAATCCATCCATGGGGTTGTAAAGTGACCCCATGGACTATAGTCCACCAGGCTTCTCTGTCCAGGGGATTTTTCCAGGCAAGAATACTGGAATGGGTTGCCATTTCCTCCTCCAGAGGGGATCTTCCCCACCCAGGGACTGAACCCATATCACCTGCATCTCCTGCATTGGCAAGTGCATTCTTTATCACTGTACCACCTGGGAAGCACCATTGTAGACCATACTTAGGAATAAATGAATGGGTTATATGACTTTGGACTTTCCTGATAGCTCAGTTGGTAAAGAATCTGCCTGCAATGCAGGAGACCCCAGTTCAGTTCCTGGGTTGGGATGATCCCCTGGAGAAGGGAAAGGCTACCCGCTCCAGAATTCTGGCCTGGAGAATTCCATGGGCAGTATAGTTCATGGGGTCACAAAAAGCTGGACAAGACTGAGAAACTTTCACTTTTTTATGATGTTGTCTAAATCTTTGTCATCTTTTGGGGCCTTTTCTCTCTCCACTGCAAAATTAAAATGTTGGATAAAAATACAAATCTCAAGACACCAGGGGAAACCATCCAGAGTAGCCCTAAGCACATCATCACAAATGCTTTCTAATCCCATCCTACATTTCTGCATCACCCACAACTTTCTTGAGGGCTCAAAACTCACTTGTTTCTAGTGCAGTGTGCTAAGCCACTCACAGTTCTGTGTTCCCCTTCTAGTTGTGGTTGCTCACTTTCATTCTTCCTGGGTTTGACCTAGGATCCCACTGGCTATCCAAAGGACCTGGAGTTCCAGGAGAGTAAAGGGCGTAGCTGTGAAATCTCAGTTCAGTTAATGATCTGATGTATTTATAAGTAATTGTCACTCTGCCTTCACTCCAGCTCTTTCTCTTAAGACTTGTTTTTCACACTTCACAGCTTCCTTCCTGGTGAGGGAATGACCCACCAGTATTTCTCTTACATTCCAGACTTCACTGTCAGACACTTTGATAATGCATGGGACACACACATTTAAAGAAATATAAGATTATGTAAACATTTCAAATTAGACATTAGACAAATCAGTACTGGGTTAGATAAAGTTTCTTCACTCTAAAATATAGATTTAAAGTAGAAATTTGGTGCTTTGATTTGATGAAAAATTTGCTTTTTCAGATTCTGTATTAGAAGTTCACATATTCATAGATTTCTCAGGAAGAGAGTTAAACTAACTTTCATAAGATGCCAGACTCAGGATGTACTTTGTCTTGTGACATTTACAGGTGATATTTACATATGTAAGAACATAAACCCTGCATATCAACTCTCTTAAATTTGGCTTGTTTTCCACTGAGTCTTTGTGGTTCTGGGTCATCTGTTTTTTCAGTGTGGGTTTTCAACACTTCACACAGATTGACTCTGTTTAGAATGGTTTAGAATTCAGTGCAACTGAAAAAGTGCAGCAGTCAGATAAACCAGACAGTCTCAACTTCATTCTGTTTTAAGCGTTTGAATATATTTAAGTCTTCCTCTTCTCTCCCTGGAACAGCAAAAATAAGCAAGGGTGACCTTTACTATTCTGCTTAAGCAGAAGCTCTTTCCTTTGAGCCTCCTTCTGAGGATTTATTGGAAGTTCCCTGACTAGTCCCATGATTCTTATTTCCTCAAATTGCCTGCTCCCATCCTTTCTGGTTTGCTTTTTTATAGACATGGAATTAATACAGAAGGGTACATTTAAAATGAATTTTTGTTGCTCTGAAATGTTGTGACATATTCCATTGATGTCTGGTGCAACTAACACAGATGTTAGGAAAAATCAGAACTCATTCTCTGTGTATTGGTAAGAGGAAATATAGTTGCTGTGCTGTACAAAATAAGACAAAGTGAATAACAAAATGGCTCAAGAGAAAGGAAATAAAGGTGACTCAGAAGCTTTAATTCTGTTTTGTTCATGACTAAGCACCTACAAACAGCTTTGAAACAGAACCTTTACCTTTTCCATTCCTGTTCTCAAGTTCTAAAATAAAGTTATAGTATAAGAGCTACCAATTACTGAGCAATTTTGATATCCCAAGAACTATGTGTACTGACATTTTTACCCTGATATTTTAAGACACTTGCTTGTATACAGTTAAGCTGCAGACCTGAGATTTCTAAAATAGTTTCCTGGGTCCAAAGCTCATGATCTGGGATACATGGCCTTTCCATCTTTGTTTATTGCTATCTCAGTGATGAGCAGGGTTTATGTGATCAGGGATAGCAAGGGATGGAAATCTTCCCAGTAGCAAGGGGTGAGTGGAACAATGAGACATTAAGTTAGGTTACAGAGGTGTGTTACATGGGCCTAGTCAGGGAACTTCCTATTCCTACAGAAATAGGAAAGGGATAGAACTAGTTCAGTAAAGTTTATGGAAGAAATTATTTCCATTTCTTATCCTGTCTTCCCAATCCCCAACTTCCTTAACTATTTATTGGAGCTTAGTTTTAGAGAATGCCTTTGGTTCCAAACATCTGTTAAACAACATGAGTATTTTAGTGTTTTTGAATACTGATCTATGGTAAAATTTTTAATGATCTCAGTAAAGAAATGTTATATTAATTAATTTTATATTAAAATAAAACCACCAAGTTGTAATATCCTATATTCAGAAAGATGTCTATTCTGCTATTTTCAAAATCACTGCATAAAAGCGTTAAATAAAAAGCTTAGCTTTTATTTTGTTCTATTTTTAAGACTGGTAGAAACACTCTTTGAAATTTTAAAGTTTATAAATGCAATTCTAACCAAAGTGAAGTTTGGAGCAAATCATTCAGGAAGATAAATCTAGCAGGCATGTATGGAAATGGAAGGACAGAAATGCAGGTTGAAGAGATGAGGAAATTATTACAGTAATCCAGCATGAGGGTAAAAGCATATGGTTATACGGTATCAAAGGTAATAGACAGAAGAAATGAAATGTAAGGCATATTTCAGAGGCAACCAGATGGACTTTGTGCCACGGGAAATTAATGGAAGAAAAGAATTGTTAAAGGTATGAGGTGATCATACACTTAACTAAGCAGTTGTAGTACACCTAGTCAACTTTCCTGAAGTTAGCTGTGTAGCTTCAAATTAATGAGACTTCCGTATCACTAGGAAAACAGTCCAAAGTGTAGCTCCACTGGGAATGAGTCGTGTTTTAGCAGATTAAAGAATGACACCATGCCAGGCTCATAGTGAGTGCTCAATCATTATTGTTCATTTCTCGCTATCTGATTCTCTTTCACCTTCACAGATTTCTGAATGCAACTATGGGGAGCTGATATTACAAATGCCAATGTGAAGGTCAGAGAAGCTCATTTCCCATGAGTAGAAACTAGTTTGCATGGTAGAGAAGAAATCTGAATACAGATCAGGGAGCATGAGAAGTGAACATGAGTCCACATTTTGTCAGAAGCAGTGCTTCAAGACCTCTTTGGATAACTTATCATGGAAACACAAGAAACAGGAACAGGATCAGTATCTCCTGTGAGCTCATTTGTAAGAATATTCTGCAGTTGATTTAATGAGCGCAAACTGTCAAAGATGAACTTGCAGCCTACTGTGTGCCAAACATTGTGGTAGGTCCTGAGCTCCAGAAAATAAAAACATATTTTGCCCCAGGGGAGCTCAGAGTCTGGCGGGCAAGCTAGATAAATGGGAAGGAAACGACGTTGTAGAGTAGTGCAGAAACACTTCAGTATGAACTTCAGCACAACCAATTTACTGTATGAGAAGGAACACACAGATTTTTCTCAAACCTGCTTTTTGAGACAGCCTGATTTATAGTACACAGAAAGAGCTAAGAAAATTCATTAGAAATGAATTTTATAATATTGCATGTTTTCAAAGCAGCTGTGTAAAAATTTCTGCAAATAACCACTTAATTCCATCCTATATTTATTGAGTAAATCCAGGTATATTTTAATTCTGACTAAATCAGAAAAACTCTTGAGAGAGAGTCTTCTTTGTATTCATTTATTATTTCTATAAAAGTTCTGAGGTTTTTGAATGTGAAACTGTTTTTTAAAATTGATTTTTTTAAAAAAGTATGAGTTTTAGTGTCTTACTAACCAGATACGCCAGCCAGTAGATTATTAAAAACCAGCCACCACTTAAATTTTAAGCACTAAATCTATTTGGCTCTAAATGCTACTAATACTTGCAAGGCCCTGGCTTGGACACTGTAGCACACATTTTGTCACTGATCTCATCCAGTAATCAACAATGACTCCCACTGCCCATTGCTTCAGTCTGGTTTTCTTACATACAATCACTGGCTACTGACCTAGACTTACTCTTCTTAGAGCCCCCACATGCATTTCGGCATTCCTCCCAACAATGCCATTCCTGTCTCCTGCACACACACACACTACACATCTCTAAGCTCACTCCCTTCCCCAGCCGGTACACAACACCTACAGCAAATGCTTGTGTCGGTGCCAGGCTTATCCCTAAATCTTTTCCCCTGACTTTATTGAAGAGGGAGTGAGGGGATGGAGGATAAACTTTTGCAACTTCACTTCCCAGTCCTGTGTAAGCTGGCTTCCAGCAGGACTCCGCTAACGTGAAGCATTCCCTAAAGACTAGGGTGCAGAATGAAAAGGGAAACCAGGGCCTTTCCTTCCCTCTCTCTGTGCCTACGACTCCTTCCCTAGCAATAAAGGCAGCTTCTCTCTGGCTCTGTCTCCTGCTCCGTGTGTTTCTTTTCATATACTATAGGGAAGACAAGTGCTTTACCTCTTGAAGTCTTAAAGTAGCACTGTTGGTGAGAATCCAGATTGGAACTAAGGTTTAGTTACTTTTCACTTCTTTGCACATGTATTCAATTAGGTCATAAACTCTAGCTTCTGGATCAATGGTTATCCTTCCTGCATCTCCTTCTTTGATATTTGGTACAGTTGGGGATAGAGTGAGCAGAGGCTCAAAGTTTCCAGCCTCAGGAAACCTGTCTTGTAAGAGCATGCTTTAACTATTACACTTGCTTGGTCCCATCCATCTTCTCCCATGTCAGTAAGATTTATGACGAAGAGAATTAACCCTTGATGAAAGTGAAAGAGGAAAATGAAAAAGCTGGCTTAAAACTCAACATTTGTAAAATGAAGATCATGGCATCTGGTGCCATCACATCATGGCAATTAGATGGGGAAACAATAGAGACAGTGAGAAACTTTATTTTGGGGTGCTCCAAAATCCCTGCAGATGGTGACTGAAGCCACGAAATTAAGACGCTTGCTCCTTGGAAGAAAATCTATGACCAACCTAGACAGCATATAAAAAGCAGAGACATTTCTTTGCCAACAAAGGTCCATCTAGTCAAAGCTATTCCAGTAGTCATGTATGGATGTGAGAGCTGGACTATAAAGAAAGCTGAGCACTGAAGAACTCATGTTTTTGAACCGCGGTGTTGGAGAAGACTCTTGAGAGTCCCTTGGACTGCAAGGAGATCAAACCAGTCAATCCTAAAGAAAATTGGTCCTGGATATTCATTGGAAGGACAGATGTTGAAGCAGCAGCACCAAGACTTTGGCCACCTGATGTGATAGCTGACTCATTTGAAAAGACCTTGATGCTAGGAAAGATTTAAGGCAGGAGGAGAAGGGGACAGAGGATGAGATGGTTGGATGGCATAGAAATTTTTGATCCTAGGAAAAGGTGGACATCAGGGTTCATATCAAGTAGCAAAGCCTCACATTCAAGAAACAAAGCAAAGATTTGATTTCAGGAGGGGAGAGAAGGTGACTTCCCTGCTGGCTCAGTTGGTAAAGAGCCTTCCTGCAGTGTTGGAGACCTGGGTCCCATCCCTGGGTCAGGAAGATCACCTGGAGAAGGAAATGGCAACCCACTCCAGTTTTCTTGCCTGGAGAATCCCATGGACAGAAGAGCAGATCAGAGAAAGACATAGCAACCAGATGGCAGAGACATGCCCTGGATAATCTCTTTCTGAGATGAACCATGGAATACTCAAAACAGAGCTGAGTCCAAAGAAACAAAGCTGAGCAGGAATGAGAAAAGAATGCATGGCCCAGCCAGCTGGCATGGGTACAGTAAGATGTCTGGCAGGGTGCAAAGAGCTAGAAGAGAGAGAGAGATTCTGGAAACCAAAAGACTAGACAGGCTGTCTTCCATGGGAGTGGACAATTGTTAATGCAGCTAAAACTCACAGCAAAGAACTTAATACGCTCCAAGATTTTAGCTCTTTGATATAAATCTACACAGGAGACTTTCCAATCACTGGTGGGTGTGGCTTCAAACCTATCTCAGCTATACTGTGTTATGAGCATAGCTTGTATACAGTATATGATTTGTAGCTGGGGCTAATAGCTTCCACTCTACTGGGACCTATGTATGATCTTTTACTAGATTTTCTTCCCTTTTCAAAGGAAATGTGGCATATTCCACAGAAACCTCATAGGCAATAGCATCCATTTAGTGGGAACAAAATAGAAGATTGTCCCTGAAAGATAATTGGGTAGGTTGGGAGTTACCTTCCAACTTCTTCTTTCCAAGAATGATGGTACATTATTTCCTCCACTGGCTTTGCCTTCCTCTTCTTATCTCCTTGCCATCAGATAACAAATTTACCTCTCACCTGTTTAAGACAAGGGATAAATTAATATTCATTGATTATGCTAAAGCCTTTGACTGTATGAATCACAAAAAACTGTGGAAAACTATTAAAGATATGGGAATACTAGACCACCTTACCTGTCTCCAGAAAAACTTGTATGCAGAACAAAAAGTAACAGAACTGGACATGGAACAATGGACTGGTTCAATATTGGGAAGAGAATATATCAACAGCAACAACAACAACAGTAAACCTATTTAGGAAGAAAGAGGAAAACAGGGTAACTGGCTTCACAACTACAAGTGAAGAAAGAATATGAAAGAGGGAGAGGTCAATAAAAGCAAATTCAGCAGCAAAATGACTTTTCTCCAGCCTTAGAAATTGACATATATATGTCACATATATAACATTGTGTAAGTTTAAACTGTACAATGTGATGATTTAATATACATATATATTGCAGCATGTCTACCACAAAGGTTTGTTAACATATTCTTTATCTCACATATTACTATTTTGTCATTGTTGTTATTATGGTAAGAACATTTAAGCTTTAGTCTCATAGCAACTTTCAAATATACAATACAGTATTGCTAACTATAGTCACCAGGCTGTATCCTTGATCCCAGGAATTTATTCATCTTATGACAGATAGTTTGTACTAGTTGATGAATGTCTCTTCATTTCCCTCACCCCTCAGTCCCTGGCAACTACTGTATTACTTCTTCCTCTCCTATATGGGTACCTTAAAAAAAAATCTAGTTATATGTCTGTTTGTATTTGCCTAACTGCTCTAGCTAGGACTTCCACACTAGGTTGAATAGTAGTGGTGAAGGTGGGCACCTTTCTGTCTTGTTCCTGACCTTTGGAGGAAGAGATTTCAATATTTCACCATTGAATATGGTGTTAGCCTTGGGCTTGCCATATATGACCTTTATTACCTTGAAGTGTGTTCCTTCTACAACTAGTTTGTTGAGCACTTTTATCATGAAAAGACATTGATTTTTGTCAGTTTCTATGCCTATTTAGAGAATCTATGATTTTTATCAATCATTCTATTAAAGTAATAAATCATGTTTATTGATTTCTGTTAGTAAGCCATCCTTTTATCCCAGTTATAAGTCCCTCTTGGTTATAATGTATGACCCTTTTAATGTACTGTTAAACTCAGCTTATTAGTGTTTTCTTAGGAATGTTTATAACTTTATTCATCAGAGTTATCAGTCTGTAGGTTTGTTGTTGTTTTTCCCATAGTTTCCTTATCTGGCTTTTATATAAAAAGGAGCACGTCAAGGCTGTATGTTGTCACCCTGCTTATTTAACTTCTATGCAGAATACATCATGAGAAATGCTAGGCTGGAAGAAGCACAAGCTGGAATCAAGACTGCCAGGAGAAATATCAATAAACTCAGATATGCAGATGACACCACCCTTATGGCAGAAAGTGAAGAGGCACTAAAGAGCCTATTGATGAAAGTGAAAAAAGAGAGTGAAAAAGTTGGCTTAAAGCTGAATATTCAGAAAACGAAGATCATGGCATCTGGTCTCATCACTTTATGGGAAGTAGATGGGGATACAGTGAAAAGTATCAGACTTTATTCTTTTGGGCTCCAAAATCACTGCAGATGGTGACAACAGTCATGAAATTATACTTACTCCTTGGAAGGAAAGTTAAGGCCAACCTAGAGAGCATATTCAAAAGCAGAGACATTACTTTGCAGACTAAGGTCCACCTAGTCAAGGCTATGGATTTTCCTGTGGTCATGTATGGAGGTGAGTGTTGGACTGTGAAGAAAGCTGAGCGCCAGAGAATTGATGCTTTTGAACTGTGGTGTTGGAGAAGACTCTTGAGAGTCCCTTGGACTGCAAGGAGATCCAACCAGTCCATCTGAAGGAGATCAACCCTGGGATTTCTTTGGAAGGACTAATGCTAAAGCTGAAACTCCAGTACTTTGGCCACCTCATGGGAAGAGTTGATTCATTGCGGAGGGATTGGGGGCAGGAGGAGAAAGGGACGACCGAGGATGAAATGGCTGGATGGCATCACAGACTCAATGGACATGAGTCTGAGTGAACTCCGGGAGTTGGTGATGGACAGGGAGGCCTGGCATGCTGCGATTCATGGGGTTGCAAAAAGTCAGACATGACTGAGCTATTGACCTGAACTGAACTGAAGGAGTTTAATCAGTAACCAAAATGCTCTCCAAAAAGAAAAGCCAGGATCTGATCATTTCACTGATGAATTCTATCAGATATTTAAGGAGAACTAAACTCAAATTATTTTCAAATTGTTTCAAAAAATTAACGAGGAAGAAATACTCCTTAGTATTTACCTTAGTCAGCAAAGTAATGTCTCTGCTTTTGAATATGCTATCTAGGTTGGTCATAACTTTTCTTCCAAGGAGTAAGCGTCTCTTAATTTCATGGCTGTCTTACTCATTATTAATCCAAAGAAGGCAATGGCACCCCACTCCACTTCTCTTGCCTGGAAAATCCCAACGACGGAGGAGCCTGGTAGGCTGCAGTCCCTGGGGTCGCAAAGAGTTGGACACGACTGAGGGACTTAACTTTCACCTGTTACTTTCATGCATTGGAGAAGGAAATGGCAACCCACTCCAATGTTCTTGCCTGGAGAATCCCTGGGATGAGGGAACCTGATGGGCTGCTGTCTATGGGGTTGCACAGAGTCGGACATGACTGAAGTGGCTTAGCAGCAGCAGCAACAGCATTATTAACCTGATTCAAATTTGGCATGATTTGAATATTCATGAGTTCAAATTTGGTATGATATATATTTCTAGGAATTTATTCATTTCTTCTGTTGTTCAATTGTTGACATATAATTATTCAGTGTAGCCTCTTATGATCCTTTGATTTTTGTGTGTCAAATATAATGTCTTCTTTTTCTTCTATCTGAGTCCCTTCTTTTTACCTTGGGTAGTTTAGCTAAGATTTTGTCAATTTTGTTAGCCTTTATAGAAAATCTTACTTTGATGTTTTTCTGTCCTTTTACTATATTCTATTTCACTGATTTTTGTTCTAGTCTTTATTATTTCCTTCCTTCTGCTAAGGGTGGGCTTATTTGGTTCTTCTTTTTTAATTCCTTGAGGCATAAAGTTGTTTATTTCATATGTTTTTTCTTAATATAAGCATCTATCACTATTAATTTCCCCCTCAGGACTCCTACTGCCTCATTCCATAAGTTTTGTTATGTTTCACTTTGTATTGCTGTCCATCTCAGGATACTTGCAGATTTCCCTTTTGATTTCTTTTTCAACACATTGGCTTTTCAGGAGAATGTTGTTTAATTTCCAGGTGCTTGTAAATTTTCTAATTTCCCTCCTAGTTTCATTCCACATGATCAGAAGATAGTGTGATTTTGTTCTTCTTAAATTTGCTAAGACTTGCTTAGAATTTAACATGTGGACTGTTCTATGTATACTTGATAAAAATATGTATCTCAGTGCTGTTGCCTAGAATGTTTGTTTATGTCTGTTAGGTCCATTTGTCTATTAATTTTGTTCATACTCGTTTCCTTATGGGGATTCTGTGTGGGTGATCCATCTAATGTTGAAAAAGGAATATTCAAGCCCACTACTATTATTGTATTTTTGTCTTTTTTTCCTTTCAGCTCTGTTATTTGCTTTGTGTATTTACATTATCTGATGGTATATGCTTAAATATTTACAGTCTTGGCTGAAAAGAAAAAGAGAGAGGGAGAAAAAGAAAGAGGGGAAGGGAAGAGATATGGGTGTTAGAGGATGATCCATGGATTAATAGATGGAATATAATTATGGCAGCATAGCATCTGAGGGCAGCTAGATTGCAGTTCAGTTCAGTCGCTCAGTTCTGTCCAACTCTTTGTGACCCCATGAATCGCAGCACACCAGGCCTCCCTGTCCATCACCAACTCCCAGAGTTCACTCAGACTCACGTCCATCAAGTCCATGATGCCATCCAGCCATCACATCCTCTGTCGTCCCTTTCTCCTCCTGCCCCCAATCCCTCCACAGTGAGTCAGCTCTTCTCATGAGTTGGCCAAAGTACTGGAGTTTCAGCTTTAGCATCAGTCCTTCCAAAGAAATCCCAGGGCTGATCTCCTTCAGATGGACTGGTTGGATCTCCTTGCAGTCCAAGGGACTCTCAAGAGTCTTCTCCAACACCACAGTTCAAAACCATCAGTTCTTCGGTGCTCAGCCTTCTTCACAGTCCAACTCTCA
>SJYF01000518.1:592787-605764 GCA_006410515.1 Procapra przewalskii
CTGCCTTTTCTAAAACCAGCTTGAACATCAGGAAGTTCATGGTTCACGTATTGCTGAAGCCTGGCTTGGAGAATTTTGAGCATTATTTGACTAGTATGTGAGATGAGTGCAACTGTGCGGTAGTTTGAGCATTCTTTGGCATTGCCTTTCTTTGGGATTGGAATGAAAACTGACCTTTTCCAGTCCTGTGGCCACTGCTGAGTTTTCCAAAGTTGCTGACATATTGAGTGCAAACTTTCACAGCATCATCTTTCAGGAATTGAAACAGCTCCACTGGAATTCCATCACCTCCACTAGCTTTGCTTTCTAAGGCCTGCTTGACTTCACATTCCAAGATGTCTGGCTCTAGATGAGTGATCACATCATCATGATTATCTGGGTCTTGAAGATCTTTTTTGTACAGTTCTTCCATGTAGTGTTGCCACCTCTTCTTAATATCTTCTGCTTCCGTTAGTTCCATAGCATTTCTGTCCTTTATCGAGCCCAGCTTTGCCTGAAATATTCCCTTAGTGTCTCTAATTTTCTTGAAGAGATCTCCAATCTTTCCCATTCTGTTGTTTTCCTCTATTTCTTTGCATTGATCGCTGAAGAAGGCTTTCTTATCTCTTCTTGCTATTCTTTGGAACTCTGCATTCAGATGCTTATATTTTTTCTTTTTGCCTTTGCTTTTCACCTCTCTTCTTTTCACAGCTATTTGTAAGGCCTCCCCAGACAGCCGTTTTGCTTTTTTGCATTTCTTTTCCATGGGGATGGTCTTGATACCTGTCTCCTGTACAATGTCATGAACCTCATTCCGTAGTTCATCAGGCACTCTATCTATCAGAGCTAGGCCCTTAAATCTATTTTTCATTTCCACTGTATAATCATAAGGGATTTGTTTTAGGTCATACCTGAATGGTATAGCGGTTTTCCCTACTTTCTTCAATTTAAGTCTGAATTTGGCAATAGGGAGTTCATGATCTGAACCACAGTCAGTTCCTGGTCTTGTTTTTGTTGACTGTATAGAGCTTCTCCATGTTTGGCTGCAAAGAATATAAACAATCTGATTTCAGTGTTGACCATCTGGTGATGTCCATGTGTAGAATCTTCTCTTGTGTTGTTGGAAGAGAGTGTTTGCTATGACCAGTGCATTTTTCTTGGCAAAACTCTATTAGTCTTTGCCCTGCTTCATTCCTCATTCCAAGGCCAAATTTTCCTGTTACTCCAGGTGTTTCTTGACTTCTTACTTTTGCATTCCCATCCCCTATAATGAAAAGGACACCTTTTTTGGGTGTTAGTTCTTAAAGGTCTTGTAGGACTTCATAAAACCACTCAACTTCAGCTTCTCCAGCATTACTGGTTGGGACATAGACTTGGATAACTGTGATACTGAATGGTTTTCCTTGGAAATGAACAGAGATCATTCTGTCGTTTTTGAGACTGCATCCAAATACTGTGTTTCGGACTCTTTGTTGACCATGATGGCTACTCTATTTCTTCTGAGGGTTCCTGCCCGCTGTAGTAGATATAGTTGTCATCTGAGTTAAATTTACCCATTCCAATCCATTTTAGTTTGCTGATTCCTAGAATGTCGACGTTCACCCTTGCCATCTTCTCTTTGACCACTCCCAATTTGCCTTGATTTATGGACCTGACATTCCAGGTTCCTATGCAATATTGCTCTTTACAGCATTGGATCTTGCTTCTATCACCAGTCACATCCACAACTGGGTATTGTTTTTGCTTTGGCTCCATATCTTAATTTTCTGGAGTTATTTCTCCATTGATCTCCAGTAGCATATTGGGCACATACTGAACTGGGCAGTTCCTCTTTCAGTATCCTATCATCTTGCCTTTTCATACTGTTCAATGGGTTCTCAAGGCAAGAATACTGAAGTGGCTTGCCATTCCCTTCTCCAGTGGACCATGTTCTGTCAGCCCTCTCTACCATGACCTGCCCATCTTGGGTTGCCCCACAGGCATGGCTTGGTTTAACTGAGTTAGACAAGGCTGTGGTCCTAGTGTGATTAGATTGACTAGTTTTCTGTGAGTATGGTTTCAGTGTATCTGCCTTCTGATGCCCTCTTAGATTTGTGAAAGTTGAATTAAGGAAAGATATATTTTCATTTAAAAAGGCAGTAAAAGAATAGGGATGGGTGTCATCGAGAGGAAGAGTTTGGAAGAGTGATGAAGTGCAGTGGGAAAGGTTAATGCCCAGGTCCCTTCTAAATTATTTTCACAAAATTTATACCTCATTAGCCTCTTAGCACAAATACAGATTATCAAAATAACATTTATGTAGATCAACACTCTGTTTCCTGTTAGATTAATTTCCTTCCTTTTCCCCTGTGCTATAGGAAGCTATATTTTCTAGCATTTTTCCTTCTGGCTTCATGGTAATTTTGACTAGTTGGTGTAGCTGGCAGAAGGAAGGAATAAGCCAAAGTCTTTCGCTCCCTCTTTCTCTTCTTCTTATGGTGTTTGACAGCAGACAGATCTTAAGTAGAGTTCAAGACCTTAAAAAGCTGTGTTCTCTGCTCTCAACTAGTAATGCCTATCTTCTTCTGACACATTGCTAACAGTTCTAGCTTTTAGAGTCTGGAAACATTTCTTCTGTTACCTTCCTGCCATTGCTAATCTCAAAACTGCCTCAGCACCTCCAGTTGGATTTTTAAAAGAAAAACTTCTACCCCTGTATAACCAATGTCTTGTATTATACTTACTGTCTTTGAAAGAAATAAAGTGTTTCTCTTTTCCCACTTGGACACTGATTGATTAAGCATCCATCCGACGTAAATTATTTATATAACCAAATGTATGGTGTGATCCCAGGGTCATAACAGATGAACCTTAATCAAATTTCTTCTTTTTGAGAAGCATTCTCAACTACAGTACGGCTAATTTTTTTTCTGAAACACAGACTAATAGCTATTATAGCTCTTTCTTTTCAGAATCACTATTGATAATTGGTTATGATATTGTATACTAGATTTAAAAATAATTTTTCAGTCATTGATTATAATTAACCAGTTATTCCACAGAAGAGTATAGAGTAGTATTTCTAGATAGTTCTATAATCAGTAAATAATAAAAGTCTGTGTTTTACCTTTATTTTTTAATTAATTTTTAAACTGGAGGATAATTGCTTTACAACATTGTGTTTGTTTCTGCCTTACAACAATGTGAATCAGCTATAGATATACACATGTCCCCTGCCTCCCAAGCCTCTCTCCCACCCTGCCCCATCCCATTTCTCTAGGTCTTCAGAGAGCACTAGGCTGAGCTCCTTGCATTATACAGCAACTTCCCACCAGCTGTCTATTTTCCATGTGGTAATGTTTCATGTGGTCATGTATGGATGTGAGAGTTGGACTGTGAAGAAGGCTGAGCGCCGAAGAATTGATGGTTTTGAACTGTGGTGCTGGAGAAGACTCTTGAGAGTCCCTTGGACTGGCAAGGAGATCCAACCAGTCCATTCTGAAAGAGATCAGCCCTGGGATTTCTTTGGAAAGAATGATGCTAATGCTGAAACTCCAGTACTTTGGTCACCTCATGCAAAGAGTTGACTCATTGGAAAATACTTTGATGCTGGGAAGGATTGGGGGCAGGAGGAGAAGAGGATAAGATGGCTGGATGGCATCACTGACTTGATGGATGTGAGTCTGAGTGAACTCCGGGGGCTGATGATGAACAGGAAGGCCTGGTGTGCTGCAATTCATGAGGTCTCAAAGAGTTGGACATGACTGAGCGACTGAACTGAACATAACTGAATGTTATGTTTTTATGCTATCTCTCAGTTCATCCTATGCTTTCCTTCCCCCACTGTATCCACAATTCTCTTCTTTATGCCTGAATCTCTACTCTTGCCCTGTAAATAGGCTTATTGCTACCATTTTTCTAGATTCCATATATATGCATTGCGCTAAGTCACTTCAGTTGTGTCTGACTCTTTGCAACCCTATGGACCATAGCCCACCAGGCTCTATGTCCTGGGAATTCTCCAGGCAAGAATAATGGAGTAGGTTGCCATGCTGTGCTCCAGGAAATCTTCCCAACTCGGGGATTAAACCTGTGTCTTTTATGTTTGTTTAATTGACAGGCAAGTTCTTTACTGCCAGTGCCACCTGGGAAGGCCATATATGCATTACTACATATTTGTTTTTCTCTTTCTCACTTACTTCACTCTATATAAATGGCTCTAGGTTTGTCCACCTCTGCTCAACTGACTCAAGTTCATTCCTTTCTATGGCTGAGTAATATTCCATTGTAAATATCTACTACATTATTTATCCATTCATCTGTTGATAGACATTTAGCTTGCTTCCCTGCCCCAGCTATGGTAAATAGTGCTTCAGTGAACATCAGGGTACATGTGTCTTTCTAAATTATGGTTTTCTCAGGATATATGCCCAATAATGGGATTGCTAAGTCATATGGTAGTTTTATTCCCAGTTTTTAAAGGAATCTCCATACTGTTGTTCAAAGTAGCTGTATCAGTTTACATTCTCACTAACAGTGCAAGAGTTCTCTTTTCTCCACATCCTCTCCAGAATTTATTGTCTGTACATTGTTTTGATGATAGCTATTCTGACTGTTATATTTTTATTTTTAATTGTCCTAAAGTGTTTGCCTACAATGCAGGAGACCAGGGTTCAATCCCTGGGTCAGGGAGCTCTCCTGGAGAAGGGAATGGCAACCCATTCCAGTATTCTTGCCTCCCCTGCCCCTGCAAAAAAAGGGGCTCAAAGAAATATTTAAAGTGCTTTCCTGGTGGCTCAGGTGGTAAAGTGTCTGTCTACAATGCGGGAGACCTGAGCTCAATCCATGGGTGAGGAAGATCCCCTGGAGAAGGAAATGGCAATCCACTTCAATACTATTGCCTGGAAAATCCCATGGACAGAGGAGCCTGGTAGGCTACACTCCATGGGATCGCAGAGTCGGACACGACTGAGCAACTTCACTTTTACTTTCACAAATATTTTTTTTTAAATCTTCCTCACTCTACTGCATGATACTGCCCAATCACATGACAATAAGAATATTCTATATATTGTTACATAATTTGTCCGTTAGGACCTAGTAGAAAACTCCTTCACACAGCAAGGCCAATCTGCTTAAAGTTTTTTTGATATGAGAGAAAGAAATCATCTGAAAAGGCTGGAATATTTTGAATTCCCAAGGGAAAATCTGAAAGGAAGGACACAAGCATCAGTGAAATGCCAGCAATGCCACTTGAAGGAAAGAAAGAAAACTTCCCTTGCCTCTAGCCCCATGGTCCTTGGCTGGAAAAGAACTTTTAAAATGTAATAGATAGCCAATGGGAATTTGCTGTACACCTCAGGGAACTCAAACAGGGGCTCCGTGACAATCTAGAAGGGTGGGATGGAGAGTGAGATGGGAGGGAGGGGACATGGCTGTACCTATGGCTGATTCTTGATGATGTTTGACAGAAAACCACAACATTCTGTAAAGCAATTATCCTTCAATTTAAAAAAGCAAATAAAGTAGCAAAGAAAAAGTTGTTTCATCTAAATTGTTGGCTGTGGGTTTTGTAAGGTAAATCTCTGCTGTCTCCTCTAGGGAGTCTTCAAAATGTTTTTATTCATGATGTTATGCAAGTAAATTCAGAGCAAATTGACTTCACATGAGTGAAATCAAACTGATAGAAGTATACTGATAAGTGTGAGATAGCTTTTAAGAAAAAAATTCATCTGAGATTCAATAAGTATGTTGTCTACTTTGTGCTTTTCTGAATTTGAAATTACAAAGTGCCCCATCAACAGAAGATTTACTCATTCATCCAGACGGCCATCTCCCATCCTGAGACATGATGTATACACGTGTATATTGAGTGGGTTCAGTGTCCACTTACTTCTAGTGTTGGAAAATTATGAAGTCAGACTAAAATATTCAGGTGAATTTTGAATTTACGCTATGAAGTTGTCTTGCAACACAGAGATTCACTCAGGCTCTTACAGATCTGAGGAAGCAGGAACAAGGTCACAGGAACCATTGGCATAGGTCACTTTTCCCATGTCCTGCCTAGGGTCACAAAATGGATTTCTTTTAAGAGTACATTTTCTCATAATTTTCTGGGCATCTATATGCTAAGCTTAGTATCCAAGAGTCCTTCATGACACTGAAGCAGTTCCTCAAAATGGGCATCCTCTGTGTGTAACATAGGTTGATGTGTGGAGAGAAGCTGCACTTTCTGAGAAAACATGCTTTGTAGGCCCAGAAACAATATTGGGTCAGTGTCTCTAGATGGCCAGGCCCTGAGGACTTGACTCATACTGGGTAAAATACACAAGATACTAACGTTACCCAGTGGAAAACAGCTGCCACATTGACAGCAGATGAAGGCCAAACATGTTCTCTTCCTGTGGTAAGCAGCATAGGACACTGTTGAAAAATCATGAAACATCTCTGCCTTGGAGACAGAAAACATCTAAACACTTTACTGTCAAAGCACTTCTCCCCTATGAGTAGATCTAAGTGTGAACTGAAATGTTCCTTTGTGAACTTTGCCTCAGGACAAAGGGAGGGAGTACTATTCTCATACTGTCTGAAGGTGCCTTCTCAAAAGCTCTCTCTTCTGCACTCCACTCAGGTGGCAGTATTGAAAGGATTTGGGTTAATAAGTACCAAAGCACTAATGAAGCATAAAAGACCACATTCACACACACACACATACACACAAACAAAGAACAGCTTTTCATGTACTGCTTCATTGCAACAGATTGGATGCATCTCATTTTATCAGACTGCCAACAGTAGCTGGATCCTAGAAAGAGCAAGGGAATTCTAGAAAAACATCTACTTCTATTTCATTGACTACACTAAATCCTTTGACTATGTGGATCATATCAAACTGTGGAAACTCTCAGAGATACGGTAATGCTAGACCACCTTACCTGTCTCCTGAGAAGCCTCTATGCTGGTCAAGAAGCAAGAGTTAGAACCCTGTATGGAACAACTGACTGGTTCAGGATTAAGAAAGGAGTAGGACAAAGCTATTTGCTGTAATCCTGTTTGTTTAACTTATACGAAGAGCACGTCAAGCAAAATGACAGGCTGGATGACTTACAAACTACAATCAAGATTGCCAGGAGAGAGTGTATTCCTCTCGCAGGCACTCTTAGCATTGGAGCTCCTGATTTAGCTGGTAGAGGATTTGTCAGGATATAATGGAAGATAAATGCTTAATACTGAAGCTGCAGCTGAAAGAGAAGGATGAACTAATTTCCCAACTTCAGGAAGAACTGGAAAAAGTTCAGCACTTACAGAAGACTTTTGCTTCAAGAGTAGATAAAGCCAAACAAACTGAACTTCTAGGCTGTGATAATACAGGATCATGAAGAAAGTGATGGAGAACTAACTGAAGTTGGCCAAGGCCAAGCAGGAAGACAAGTCAGAAGGCAATTTCCATAATCCAGAGATCAAGCCCTGAGCCTTTGGAGTGGGCATACTGACTCCAAGACCCTAGACTACCACAGAACTCTTAACCCTATGGAATATCAAAACATGAGAATTCCCATAAAGGAAATCAGTAGAATACAAGACCTGGCATCACCCAACTACCAGTAGCACCTGTGCAGGAGCCTCATCCAAACAACAAACAAGACTAAAATACAAATTCAATCATCAGCACACAGGATTACCACCTCACTCAGCCCTGCCCATTGGGTGGAGGGGAGGGGGGAATACAAAAAAGCCTCAGCACAAATATCACCCTATACGAAGCTTGCACAAACCACTGGACCAAACTTAGGAGGGCAGAAACCAAAAGGAAGAAAGAATTCAACCTTGAAGCCTGGGAAAATGAGACCTGAAAAACCATAAGTTTAAAAAAATAATGAAAAAAACAGAGAAATACTGCACAAATGAAAGCTCAAACTAGAAACACAGAAGCCCAAATAAATGAAGAAGAAATAGGCAAACTACCTGAAAAAGAATTCAGAATAATGAAAGTAAAGATTTTCAAAAACCTTGAAAACAGAATTGAGAAAATACAAGAATCAATTAACAAAAAACTAAAAGAATTAAAGAATAAATATGCAGAGATAAACAGAACAATTACTGATATTAAAAATACTCTAGAAGGAATCAATAGCAGAATATCTGAGGCAGAAGAACAGATCAGTGAGTAGGAAGTTAAAATGGTGGAAATAACTTTTGAAGAGCAGAATAAAGTAAACAGAATGAAAAGAACTGAGGATGATCTCAGAGACCTCTGGAAAATATCAAACACACCAACATTTGAATTACAGGGGTCTCAGAAAAATAAGAGAAAAAAAAAGGTATGAGAAAAATTTTGAAGAGATTATAGTTGAAAATTTCCCTAACATGGAAAAAGAAAGAGTCAATCAAGTCCAAGAGGTACAAAGAGTCCCATACAGGATAAAATCAAGAAGAAACATGTTCAAGACACATACTAATCAAATTAACAAAGGTTAAACACAAAGAAAGAATGTTAAAAGCAACAAGGGAAAATCAACAAGTAACATGCAAGGGAAACCCCATACGTTTAACAGCTGATCTTTCAGCAGAAACTCTGAAGGCCAGAAGGGAATGGCAGGATATATTTAAAGTACTGAAAGGGAAATATCTATAACCAATATTATTCTATCTGGCAAGGCTTTCATTCAAAATTGATGGAGAAATCAAAAGCTTTTCAGACAAACTCAAGTAAAGGGAATTCAGTAGAAGAATGAAATAGAAGGAGAAGGAAAGAAAGAAATGACAACCCACTCCAGTACTCTTGCCTGAAAAATCCCATGGATGGAGGAGCCTGGCAGGCTACAGTCCATGGGGTCACAAAGAGTTGGACATGGCTGAGAGACTTCATCTACTTACTTAAACCAGCTTTACAGCAAATGTTAAAGGGACATATATAGTCAGGAATTAAAAGGGAAGAAAAAGATCTACAATAATAATAATAATGATAATACCAAACAGCTAAGAAAATGGCAATAGGAACATATATATATAAATAATTACTTTAAATGTAAATGGATTAAATGCTACAATCAAAAGACACAGACTGGCTGAATGGAAATAAAACATGACCCATATATATATATACTGTTTACAAGAAACCCACTTCAGACCTAGAGACATATATAGACTGAAAGTGAGAGGATGGAAAAATATATTTCATGCACATGGAAAGTAAAAGAGAGCTACAGCAGCAATCCTCATATCAGAAAAAGTAGACCTTAAAATAAAGGATATTACAAGAGATAAGTAAAGACACTACATAATGATCAAGGGATCAGTCTAAGAGCAGCACATAACAATTGCAAATATCTGTGCACCCAACATAGGAAAATCTTAATATACAAAAACACTAAAAGACATAAAAGGAGAAATTGACAGTAACACAAAAAGAGTAGGAAACTTTAACACCCAACTTACACCAAAAAAATCACAAACAAATGGAGATTAAACAATACTTTTCTAAACGAAGAGGTAACTGAAGAAATCAAAAGGCAAATAAAAAATTTCTAGAAACAAATGAGAATGAAAACATGACAACTCAAAACCTGTGAGGTGCAGCCAAAGCAGCTCTAAGAAGGAAGTTTATAGCAATACAGCCCTACCTCAAGAAACAAGCATCGAGCAGACAACCTAACTTTACACCTAAAACAATCGGAAAAAGAAAAGCAAAAATACTCCCAAAATTAGCAGAAGGAAAGAAATCATAAATGTCAGAGCAGAAATAAGTGAAAAAGAAATGAAACAAACAATATAAAGATTAATAAAAATAAAACTGGTTCTTTGAAATGATAAGCAAAACTGAAAAACCTTTAGCTAGACTCATCAAGAAAAAAAGGGAGAAGAATCAAATCAACAAAATTAGAAATGAAAAAAGAGAGGTTACAGCAAACAATGCAGAAATGCAAAGGATTATAAGGGACTACTATGAACAACTATATAGCAATAAAATGGATAACCTTGAAGAAATGAACAGATTCTTAGAAAAGGTCAATCTTCCAAGACTGAAGCAGGAAGAAATAGAAATAATGAACTACCCAATTACAAGCACTGAAATAAAATTGTGATTAAAAAAAAAACTCCCAAAAGACAAAAGCCCTGTGCCAGTTGCCGTCATAGGTAATTCTATCAAACATTTAGTGAAAAGCTAATACCTATCCTTCTAAGACTCTTTCAAAAAACTGCAGAGCAAGGAACACTTCAAAACTTATTCTATGAGGCCATCATCACCCTGAAACCAAAACCAGACAAAGAAAACACAGAAAAAGAAAACTACAGGTCAATATCAGTGATGAACATAGATGCAAAAATCCTCAACAAAATTTTAGCAAACAGAATTCAACAATACATTAAAAAGCTCATGCACCATGATCAAGTTTGGTTTATTCCAGGGATGCAAGGATTCTTCAGTATCTACAAATCAATCAATGTGATATACTATATTAACAAATTGAAGGATAAAAAACATATGATAATCTCAATAAATGCAGAAAAAGTCTTTGACAAAAATCAGCACCCACTTATGATTAAAAATCTTCAAAAAAAAATGAGCACAGATATAACTTATCTCAACATAGTCATGGCCATATATGACAAGCCCACAGCAAAAATTATACTCAATGGGGAAAAACTGAAAGTATTCACTCTAAGATCAGGAACAAGACAAGGGTGCCCACTTTCACCATTATTATTCAATATAATTTTGGAAGTCCTAGCTACAGCAATCAGAGAAGAAAAAGAAATAAAAGGAATACAGATTGGAAAAGAAGAAATTAAGCTCTCACTGTTTGCAGATGACATTATACTGTAATAGAAAACCCTAAAGATAGTATCAGAAAATTACTAGAGCTAATGAATGAATTTAGCAATGTTGCAGGATACAAAATCAATACACAGAAGTCACTTGCATTTCTATACACTAACAATGAAAAATCAGAAAGAGAAATTTAGAAATCAATCTCATTCACTGTGCAACAAAAGGAATAAAATATATAGGAATAAACTTGACTAAGCAGACAAAAGCGCAGTATTCAGAAAACTATAAGACACTGATGGAAGAAATCAAAGATGATATAAGCAAAAGGAGAGATGGAACCCATGTTTCTGGGTAAGAAGAATCAATACTGTGAAAATGACTATGCTACAAAATTTAATCTACAGATTCAGTGTGATGTGATCCCTATCAAATTACCAATGGCATCTTCCACAGAACTAGAACAAATTTCACAATTCATGTGGAAATACAAAAGACCCAAATAGCCAGAGCAGTCTTGAGAAAGAAGAATGAAGTTGGAGGAATCAACCTTCCTGATTTCAGATCATACTACAAAGCTACAATCAATAAGACACTATGGTACTGGCACAAAAACAGAAATATATACCAATGGAGCAAGATAGAAACCCCAGAAATAAACCCATGCACCTATGGGTATCTTATTTTCTACAAAGGAGGCAAGAATATACAATGGGGCAAAGACAGCATCTTCAATAAGTGGTGCTGGGAAAACTGAAGAGCTCCATGTAAAGAATGAAATTAGAACATTTCCTAACACCATATGTAAAGATAAACTCAAAATTGATTATATTCCTAAATATAAGACCAGAAACTATAAAACTCTTAGAGAAAAACAAGGGCAGAATACTTGATAATGTAAATCAAAGCAAGATCCTCTATGCCCTACATCCTAGAGTTATGGAAATAAAAACAAAAGTAAACAAGTAGGACATGATTAAACTTCAAAGCTTTTGTATATAAAAGGAAAACTATAAGCAAGGTGAAAAGACAATCCCCAGAATGGGAGAAAATAAATCAAATGAAACAACTGACAAAGGATTAATTTCCAAATATACAAGCAGCTCATACTACTTGTTACCAGAAAAAACAAACAACCTAATCAAAAAATAGGGAAAAGACCTAAATAGACATTTCCCCAAAGAAGGCATATAGATGGCTAATAAACACCTGAAAAGATGCTCAACATTGCTCCTTATTAGAGGAATGCAAATCAAAAGTACAATGAGATATCACCTCCCACCAGTCAGAATGGCCATCATCAAAATTCTACAGACAATAAATGCTCGAAGTGGTGTAGAGAAAAGGGAACACTCTTGCACATGTAAATTGATACAGCCACTATGAAAGGTGGTATGGAGATTCCTTTAAAAACTAGGAATAAAGCCACCATATAAAGCCAGCAATCACACTACTAGGCATATACCCTGAGGAAACCAAAATTGAAAAAGACACATGTATCCCATTGCTCACTGCAGCATTATTTACAATAGCTAGAACATGGAAGCAACCTATATATCTATCAACAGATGAACAGATAAAGAAGTTGCGGTATATGTTAAAAAATGGAATATTACTCAACCATATAAAGGAATGCATTTGAGTCAGTTTTAATGAGGTAGATGACCCTAGAACCTATTATACAGAGTGAAATAAGTCAGAAAGAGAAAGATATATATAAACTAACACATATATAAAAAATCTAGAAAGATGTACCAAAGAATTTGTCTGCAGTGCAGCAATGGAGAAACAGACATAAGAAGCAGACTTATGGGCATAGGCAGAGGTGAGGAGAGAGTAAGATGTATGGAGAGAGTAACATGGAAACTTACTTTCCATATGCAAAATAGATACCCAATGGGAATTTTCTGTATGTCTCAGGAAACTCAAACAGTGTCTCTGTATCAATCTAGAGAGGTGGGATGGGGAGAGAGATGAGAGCAAGGTTCAAAAGGGAGAGGATATATGTATGCCTATGGCTGAGTCATGTTAGGATTTTTTTTTTAATTTTTTTATTTTATTATTTTTTTTTTATTTTTTACATGATAGTATACATGTTTTTATGCCATTCTCCCAAACCAACCCACCCTCTCCTTCTCCCTCAGAGGCCAAAAGTCCTTTCTATACCTCTGTGTCTCTTCTGTTATCTCACATAGAGGGTCATCATTACTATCTTTCTAAATTCCATATATATGTGTCAGTATACTGT
>SJYF01000518.1:687363-698170 GCA_006410515.1 Procapra przewalskii
GCAACAGTTAGAGCTGGACATGGAACAACAGACTGGTTCCAAATAGGAAAAGGAGTACGTCAAGGCTGTATATTGTCACCCTGCTTATTTAACTTCTATGCAGAGTACATCATGTGAGATGCTGGACTGGAAGAAGCACAAGCTGGAATCAAGATTGCCAGGAGAAATATCGATAACCTCAGATATGCAGATGACACCACCTTTATGGCAGAAAGTGAAGAGGAACTAAAAAGCCTCTTGATGAAAGTGAAAGTGGAGAATGAAAAAGTTGGCTTAAAGCTCAACATTCATAAAACGAAGATCATGGCATCTGGTCCCATCACTTCTTGGGAAATAGATGGGGAAAGAGTGGAAACAGTGGAAACAGGGTCAGACGCTATTTTTTTGGGCTCCAGAATCACTGCAGATGGTGATTGCAGCCATGAAATTAAAAGACCCTTACTCCTTGGAAGGAAAGTTATGACCAACCTAGATGGCATATTCAAAAGCAGAGACATTACTTTGCCAACAAAGGTCCATCTAGTCAAGGCTATTGTTTTTTCAGTAATCATGTATGGATGTGAGAGTTGGGCTGTGAAGAAAGCTGAGCACTAAAGAATTGACGCTTTTGAACTGTGGTGTTGGAAAAGACTCTTGAGAGTCCCTTGGACTGCAAGGAGATCCAACCAGTCCATTCTAAAGGAGATCAGCCCTGGAAGGACTGATGCTGAAGCTGAAACTCCAGTACTTTGGCCACTTCATGCAAAGAGTTGACTCACTGGAAAAGACTCTGATGCTGGGAGGTATTGGCGGGCAGGAGGAGAAGGGGACGACAGAAGACAAGATGGCTGGATGGCATCACTGACTAGATGGATGTCCGTTTGACTGAACTGTGGGAGCTGGTGATGGACAGGGAGGCCTGACATGCTGCACTTCATGGGGTCGCAAAGAGTCGGACACGACTGAGAGTCTGAACTGAACTGAACTGAAGGGAAAGAGAGAAGAGCACAAGTTGTCTTTGAGGGAAGATCTCTTCATTATCCTCAAGAGAGAAGGGAGTGTAGATCTGAATCGAATGGGTGGGTATTTTCTGCAGGCTCGGATTTGAGGAGTCTGGGGATCTGGGAGTGATAAACTCAGATGATTCTCACCGCCCATGAGGGTTGTGTCCTTTCCCAGTCAGAGCCCAGATCTTGGCTTAGCGGACCTGCCTCTTTTTCAGTTCTTCTCATGCTTAAGTCCTGGGTCTGGTCTTGGCTTTCTCAGCTTTTCTACTGCAGGCAACGAGTGCCTTGTTTTTCTGTTAACCAGGGAGGCCATATGCCTTTCACAGTGAGGTTTCAGCCACTGTTGGTCTTTTCTTTTTCCAAAGAATCATTTCTGACTAACGAGCTGCCCATGAGTTGCTATTTCCCTCCAAACACCTGATACCTCACACCTATTGCGAGTGAATATCCATCTACAAAAATGCATTCCACTTTATTACTGGTGCTAGTTTTAGTAATAGCACGGTTGCCCATGCTGGGGCTAACCAGTGGTGGGGGTCATCACTTCCAAGTGGGTGGTTGGCGATCCAGCTCCAAAACCCCATCCCAGGTTTATGAGTACCTCTGGCACCGGCTGCCGTGGGTTGGGTTCCCTAGGATGCAGACTCTGAGATGGAGATCGGTATTCAATAGGCTGACTGGTGAACTTGGCATCAGCTCCTGTAGGAGAAAAGGGAAGGGAAGGACAGGAAGAAAATTGGGGCAGAAGGAGAAGTTGAATAGCAATGCAGTTTCAGTGAAGTCCTCAGTCAAATCTATGGGCAGCTCTGAAGTTGGAATGACTCTTCTGAATTGTTCTGAATTGGGCTGAGAGTTCTGGACCACACGTTGATCAGCCATGCAGTGTGGGCTCTTCTGGGAGTGTGGCGCACCCCTCGTTCGTCAGGCCATCCCTCTAAGGGTCTGAAAGCTGAGGGCTTTTTGCCAACAGCACTTCCAGAGCCAGGGAATAGTCCTTCACTCACGAGTAGAGAACTAGGTGGCACTATAGCATCCACATATGGATCCCTAGGGCTTCCCTGGTGGCTCAGATGGCAAAGAGGCTGCCTGCAATGCGGGAGACCTGGGTTTGATCCCTGGGTTAGGAAGATCCCCTGGAAGAGGGCGTGGCAACACTCTCCAGGAATGCCTGGAGAATTCCATACACAGAGGAGTCTGGTGGGCTACAGTCCATGGGGTTGCAAAGAGTCAGACACAATTGGGTGACTAACACTTTCACGTTTTCATGGATCACTACGTGCATTTCCAAGGTTTTGTCCAGTGACTAGAGCACAGTGAATACTCTAAATTTTTTTTTTCTAAATTGTTAAGTGTTGCCCTGTGAGCTGAGTTCTACTACACTTTGTGTTTGGCTCTCTTTAAATAGGGCTTCTCAGGCTTAACACCCAGAGACTTCAGATGATGAAGCCTCACTCCAGAGGTCAGTTACTAGTGGAAACCACTTTCCCCACCCAGCCCCCATCATAAGGCAGCTTCTCTCCCTGGGACTTTCTCCACTTGCAGCCTCCTCCTGGTCTACCGTGGGGCTGTTACAGCATCTGAGTGTGCCCAGCACCCCGACAGAAAGCCCTGTCAGAATGGGTCTGGCTTGACCTCCGTGTTCTGGGATCTGCCTCTGACACTTGTGAATGGCTTTTGCTCCAAGTTTCGATTTTAGCCTTTTAGTTAAAACTTCATTTAGACTCTTAGTCCTAAACCTCGACTTCTAGATGTTGCCTTTCTGGTGGTTCCTGGTTCTGAGTTCTGGGGCTGACAAGCAAGACCAACCAGTCCTGTACTCAGGTCTGGCCCCTGCTTGCCTTGAAAGATAAGCTTGGAGAGCAAAGGGCCAAAAGAGTCAGGAGAAGCTCTGGATTTTAGCGATCATCTTGAAGAACCCAGTTGTCTTTATTTCCACCCAGAGCACATGCCCTTCCAGCATTCCTGGAAGATGGGAGAATGTAGAAGAACCTGTTCCTTTTGCAGTCTGTAAGTCCCTTGGACTGCAAGGAGATCCAACCAGTCCATTCTAAAGGAGATCAATCCTGGGTGTTCTTTGGAAGGACTGATGCTAAAGCTGAAACTCCAATACTTTGGCCACTTCATGCGAAGAGTTGGCTCACTGGAAAAGACCCTGATGCTGGGAGGGATTGGGGGCAGGAGGAGAAGGGGATGACAGAAGATGAGATGGCTGGATCGCATCACCGACTCGATGGACATGAGTCTGAGTGAACTCTGGGAGTTGGTGATGGACGGGGAGGCCTGGCGTGCTGCAATTCATGGGGTCACAAAGAGTCGGACTCGACTGAGTGACTGAACTGAACTGAACTGAAGGCCCCTAAGTATAAATTACTGCACAATTAAGTCAAGTTCTATCTTCCAGAGGACACTGGTGGGTTTAACTATAAACACTGTATATAATAATAGTTTCTTCTTCTGAAACTGTTTTGTGTGGTGATGACACATCTTTTTTTTTCCTTTAACCTAAAGGGGACATAAGGCATTTCGAGTTGTTACCCCCCTCTTTTTTTTAAACCTGTTTACACCTGATTTTCATTTTCCATATCATCATCTATTTGTTTTCACAGTACAAATGCTGTGATTTCCTGTCGTCATATACTTTTCATCATTTACTAGAAATGAATAGCTTCTGGACTTATTGGCAGGCAAAGAAAGCATTGTGAAAGCTGATCTCTTTTCCTATTAACAAGCAGATTGGTAGTAACCACTTAATGGAAGTGGAAAAGTACAAATTTTATTTGATGCAGTGAAGTGGTAATTTCTCCAGATACACAACAGTGCTTGATTATCCATATGATGAAGTTAACTCAGACACTAAAAAAAAATGGTTTCAAGCCCTGGATCCCCTACCACATTCCTCTGAACAGCCAGTCCCGAGCTGCACATGGGCGGTGTTCCAAAAATGTGTTTGAAAGTCAGTTTAGGACTCAGATCACTTCTCCGATGGAAGCAAGGTGGTAAGTGACTCAAGGGGCCCTCAGTCCCTCAAAGTCTACTGAACACACAAAGTAGCTAAGATTGGAGGGGCAGCAGTCCTATTCTGTTGCCCCCCCAACCCAGTTACTATACCCATAATCTTTTTTTTTAATATAAACTTATTTATTTTAAATGGAGGCTAATTACTTTACAATATTGTATTGGTTTTGCATACATCAACATGAATCCACCACAAGTGTACACGTGTTCCCCATCCTGAACCCCCCTCCTTTCCCCCTCCCCATACCATCCCTCTGGGTCATCCCAGTGCACCAGCCCCGAGCACCATGTAATCATGCTTGAGCCTGGACTGGTGATTTGTTTCATATATGACATTATACATGTTTCAATGCCATTCTCCCAAATCATCCCACCCTTGCCCTCTCCCACAGAGTCCAAAAGACTGTTCTATACATCTGTGTTTCTTTTGCTGTCTCACATACAGGGTCATCATTACCATCATTCTAAATTCCATGTATATGCATTAGTATTGTGTATTGGTGTTTTTCTTTCTGGCTTACTTCACTCTGTATAATAGGCTCCAATTTCATCCACCTCATTAGAGCTGATTCAAATGTATTCTTTTTAATGGCCGAGTACATGGAAGAACTGTATCAAAAAGATCTTCACGACCCAAATAATCATGATGATGTGATCACTAATCTAAAGCCAGATATCTTGGAATCTGAAGTCAAGTGAGCCTTAGAAAGCATCACTACGAACAAAGCTAGTGGAGAGATGGAATTCCAGTAGAGCTGTTTCAAATCCTGAAAGATGATGCTGTGAAAGTGCTGCACTCAATATGCCAGCAAATATGGAAAACTCAGCAGAGCAGTGGCCACAGGACTGGAAAAGGTCAGTTTTCACTCCAATATCAAAGAAAAGCAATGCAAAAGAATGCTCAAACTACCGGACAATTGCACTTATCTCACATGCTAGTAAAGTAATGCTCAAAATTCTGCAAGCCAGGCTTCAGCAATACGTGAACCATGAACTCCCTGATGTTCAAGCCGGTTTTAGAAAAGGCAGAGGAACCAGAGATCAAATTGCCAACATCCGCTGGATCATTGAAAAAGCAAGAGAGTCCCAGAAAAACATCTATTTCTGCTTTCTTGACTATACCAAAGCCTTTGACTGTGTGGATCACAATAAACCATGTAAAATTCTGAAAGAGATGGGAATACCAGACCATCTAACCTGCCTCTTGAGAAATCTATATGCAGGTCAGGAAGCAACAGTTAGAACTGGACATGGAACAACAGACTTGTTCCAAATAGGAAAAGGAGGACGTCAATGCTGTGTACTGTCACCCTGCTTATTTAACTTATATGCAGAGTACATCGTGAAAAACGCTGGACTGGAAGAAACTCAAGCCGAAATCAAGACTGCCGGGAGAAATATCAATAACCTCAGATATGCAGATGATGCCACCTTTATGGCAGAAAGTGAAGAGGAGCTAAAAAGCCTGTTGATGAAAATGAAAGAGGAGAGTGAAAAAATTGGCTTAAAGCTCAACATTCAAAAAACGAATATCATGGCATCCGGTCCCATCACTTCATGGGAAATAAATGGGGAAACAGTGGAAACAGTTTCAGACTCTATATTTGGGGGCTCCAGTATCACTGCAGATGGTGACTGCAGCCATGAAATTAAAAGACACTTACTCCTTGGAAGAAAAGTTATGACCAACCTAGATAGTATATTCTAAAGCAGAGACATTACTTTGCCGACTAAGGTCCATAGTGACTGTACTAGTCTGCATTCCCACCAACAGTATAAGAGGGTTCCCTTTTCTCCACATCTTCTCCAGCATCTATTGCTTGTAGACTTTTGGATTGCAGCCATTCTGACTAGTGTGAAATGGTACCTCATTTTGGTTTCGATTTGCATTTCTCTGATAATGAGTGATGCTGAGCATCTTTTCATGTGTTTGTTAGCCATCTGTATGTCTTCTTTGGAGAAATGTCTGTTTAGTTCTTTGGCCCATATTTTGATTGGGTCGTTTACTTTTCTGGAATTGATCTGCAGGAGTTGCTTGTTTTTTTTTGAAATTAGTACTATCAGTTGCTTCATTTGGTATTATTTTCTCCCATTCTGAAGGCTGTCTTTTCACCTTACTAATAGTTTCTTTTGTTGTGCAGAAGCTATTAATTTTAATTAGGTCCCATTTGCTTATTTTTGCTTTTATTTCCAATATTCTGGGAGATGGGTCATAGAGGATCCTGCTGTGATTTATGTCAGAGAGTGTTTTGCCTATGTTCTCCTCTAGGAGTTTTTTAGTTTCTGGTCTTACGTTTAGATCCTTATCCATTTTGAGTTTATTTTTTGTATGGTGTTAGAAAGTATCCTAGTTTCATTCTTTTACAAGCGGTGGATCAGTTTTCCCAGCACCACTTTTTAAAGAGATTGTCTTTTCTCCATTGTATATTATTGCCTCCTTTGTCAAAGATAAGGTGTCCATAGGTGTGTGGATTTATCTCTGGGCTTTCTATTTTGTTCCAATGATCTATATTTCTGTCTTTATGTCAGTACCATACTGTCTTGATGACTATGGTTTTGTAGTAGAGCCTAAAGTCAGGCAGGTTGATTCCTCCAGTTCCATTCTTCTTTCTCAAGATTGCTTTGGCTATTTGAAGTTTTCTGTATTTCCATACAAATTCTAAAATTATTTGTTCTAGCTCTGTGAAAAACATCGTTGGTAACTTCATAGGGATTGCACTGAATCTATAGTGTGCTTTGGGTAGTATACTCATTTTCACTATATTGATTCTTCCAATCCATGAACAAGGTATATTTCTCCATCTATTAGTGTCCTCTTTGATTTCTTTCACCAGTGATTTATAGTTTTCTATATATAGGTCTTTTGTTTATTTAGGTAGATATATTCCTAAGTATTTTATACTTCTCGTTGCAATGATGAATGGAATTGTTTCCTTAATTTCTCTTTCTATTGTCTCATTATTTGTGTATAGGAATGCAAGGGATTTCTGTGTGTTATTTTATATCCTGCCACTTTACTATATTCATTGATTAGCTCTAGTAATTTTCTGGTGGAGTCTTTAGGGTTTTTTATGTAGAGGATCATGTCTTCTGCAAACAGTGAGAGTTTTACTTCTTCTTTTCCAATTTGTATTCCTTTTAGTTCTTTTTCTGCTCTGATTGCTGTGTATGCCCCTAATCTTATCTACTCTGTACACATCCATGGCCAGTGGTCACCCTCACCCTATGACTCAGTGCTTAAAACCTTATCTCTATCCCAGGACCCTATATCAAATCTAGTTTCAATTCTATACCCTAAATATTTCTCTGTTCTTAATTTTTTTTCCTGTCCTTATTGCTAAAATCGTAATATAGGCTGTGATCGCTTCTTACCCAGACCACGAGAGTGGTCTCCCAACAATTCTGCTTCTCCCCTTTCCAGATGCCCACCACCTTGCTGCCAGATGCTAGAACAGAGATGGTAGGATCTTTCAGTCTTAGGAAAACCCCCTTTAAAAGCCTCAACTGTTTTCACACCAAATCACATGCTTCTGCACATGTTATTTTTTTTTACTTGGAATTCCTGAGACATTTCTGGTCAAGTGTCAGCTCCTCTGGGAAGTCTTCCCCAGCATCCATAAAGAGAAACTCACTCATTCTTGCATGCTTCCAACCGAGCACTGTGCACGTTACTCTTGATGGATAGTCAATGGGAGTATAAAGATGGTAAATTCCCACTCCTCATTCTTCAGAAGCTCACTCTAGACAGAAACAAAAATCAGTAATTATAAAATGTTCACTTTACATAGCATGTTGAGAGTGTTATGGATTCAAGGACAAAGGAGTAACCAACTTTGCCTTAACCGGGGGCCTGGAAGTAATTGAAAGGGGGTGATATTTGAGTTGATACTTGAAGCATGACTAGAACTTCATGAAGTGTTTCAAGGGTGAAAGAGCATCCGTGTAGAGAGACTAGTATTTGCAAAAGCTTTAAAGCTTGGGAAAGGTTAGAATATTTGGAGAATTTATAAATAGTTTCATATTATTACAGGGCAAGGCATGTAAGACAGCAGTGGAAGCCAGGCAAAGTCAGATCAGGAGAGGCCTTAGCAGCCAGAGTAGAAACTTTCCATTTTACTCGATGTGAAAGTTTATCATAGAGTTAAAGCTAAGCGGTTATTCATCTTCATATTATCCCTGGGAACTGGCACCAGGTGAGCACACAGTAGGCCTGATATTTATATTTCTGCAAGGAGATCCAATCAGTCCATCCTAAAGGAATCATCCTGAATATTCATTGGAAGGGCTATGCTGGAGCTGAAACTCCAATACTTTGGCCACCCGATGCCAAGAACTGACTCATTGGAAAAAACCCTGATGCTGGGAAAGATTGAAAGCAGGAGGAGAAGGGGACGACAGAGGATGAGATGGTTGGGTGGCGTCACTGATGAGATGGACATGAGTTTGAACAGATTGTGGGAGTTGATGATGGACAGGGAGGCCTGGTGTCCGTGGGGTCAGAAAGAGCTGGACATCACTGAGTGACTGAGCTGAACTGAATGATTTTTTAAATAGTTTTTGTTATCTCCTAGTGAGAAAGTCTGGGAAAATATAGGCAAAACTGAAAGTTAAATCTAATAAAATTATCAAGCAAACTTTTTGTTTCTATACATTTGCTTCTTTTTTTAATACTAAAACAAATCAAGATACACATGAAAGCGGGTATAATGTTTNNTATAATGTTTTCCCTTTAATTGTGTATTTTCTGTATAGTTTAAACATTTAGAAAATCAGGTTCATATGCTTTTCTAATTTTAAAAAGAGTTTACATTTTGTTAATTAAGAAAAGCAAATAGAGGCCTAAATATTGAAGGTTGAAAAATGATTCCTTCATTAACTTGCATTCCCTTTGAGATTTATTGCACAGTAAATTAGTTAATTGCAAACCTTCCAGCAATGTTTTACTCCATTATAGATTACTTTGGAAAAACAAATTTGAGTTTTCCCTCTTGAACAATGAATGGTTTATTTTAAAGTAGGTGAAAGGTAATGTGAAGGGGAAAAAACCTGGCTTCACAGATGTATGGTTTAAAGTTTGCCAAGTACTTAGTGAGGAGTTACACCAACTTCAAACGGTTGGAAAGTATAATGTAATGTGAGAACACGAAGGTTTTGTTTCTTTTTCAGCTCTTACTCAGTTCCCTGCAAACCATCAACATAAAGAGCAGAGTTTTCAAAATCACATCCCCTAGTGGAGAGCAAATAAACCTACTGGGAAAGAGAAATGCAATGCGATGCGTGTTCTCCATTACATTCGCAATTGGGTTACGCTGTCCTTGGATAAGAATTTTATGTTCCCCGATGAGTCTGAGAGTCTGTGCTCTAAATTATATATTGCTCAATTCAAGCAATAATCCAAAGTCAATGACAGTGTGCAGAGGTACCACTTCTTGGTAGGTTGAGTACTCGTTTGTGTATTTTATGTATACACCTTATAAAAGGCAGAGTAAATATTGGTACTATAAAAGTTGATATTCCCCATGAATTGTCAGTTGCTTGCCAAGCACCTCAAGTCTTTCCCTTTAGGTGATGGGCCTTAAAATCTCAGCAGGGAAATGTCCTTGGATTAGAAGGTTCTCCCCTAAGCATTCCAGTAAGACACTTTTTTCTAAAAAAGACCTCAGGGTGTTGGTATGAAGGGGAGTAGACTATGCCCCCCCCCACCCCAATATAGTTCTTTGTCATACGGATTATATTAAGCTGATTATTTGAGAAACAGCAGGTATAGGAGATCTTAATCAGTAGGAGTTACCTTTGGTAAGGGATATTTACATTTATAAAGGAAATTTCCATGTCTAAGCCACCCGCCTTTTGGCACCAGGGAGAGAAGTGTGACTAAATCAAAACAGAATCTCTCCATTGGAGAAGGCAGCAACCTAAATCTACATAATTAACTGTACCCTTTACCCAGTAACCTCCCATAACTGAACTCTCCCTCCCACGCACCTTTCTTTTTTCCCCATATCATGTTGTCTTTTAAAATTATTGTCACTATTGAAGTATAGCTGATGTGTTGTACAATATTATATGTTACAGGTGTACAGTATAATGATTCACAAATTTTAAAGTTCTTACTCCATTTATATTCATGCACTTCCCTGGTGGCTCAGACAGTAAAGAATCCCCCTGCAATGCAGGAGACCTGGGTTCAATCCCTGGGTTGGGAAGATCCCCTGGAGGAAGGCATAGCAACCCACTTCAGTATTCTTGACTGGAGAATCCACATGGACAGAGGAACATGGCGGGCTACAGTCCATGAGGTCACAAAGAGTTGGATATGACTGAGCAACTAAGCACGTACTCACGGCAAAATGTTGGCTATACCTTTCTTTCCTGTGTCTTTAGCAGAACATCATGTTTAAATTGGTGACTTAGGCCACCCTGGGAAGTTACTCACTTTGCTTGGGTATCTCCCATATATATGTGAGGTATACATATTGATAAACTTCTGCACTGTTTTTCTGTTTTTAGTCTGTCTTTTATTAGAGAAGATCTAGGCCAAGCCTTTGACTGTGTGGATCACAATAAACTGTGGAAAATTCTGAAAGAGATGGGAATACCAGACCACCTGACCTGCCTATTGAGAACCTGTACGCAGGTCAGGAAGCAACAGTTAGAACTGGGCATGGAACAACAGACTGGTTCCAAATAAGAAAAGGAGTACGTCAAAGCTGTATATTGTCACCCTGCTTATTTAACTTATATGCAGAGTACATCATGAGAAACGCTGGACTGGAAGAAACACAAGCTGGAATCAAGATTGCCAG